>SKCR01035010.1:0-17264 GCA_019454045.1 Zanthoxylum bungeanum
ATCCAGAAAAAGTTTTGAAATCTGAAAATCGGATTTTCACCGCTTCCGCTGCGTTACCGGATTCACCCCCTCAATAACCCTTCAGTATAATACATGAAATAAGTCTATCAACCACCGTAATGTTTTGTCTCGAATGGGATTGGTGGTGCAACCTCCAAGGTTTAGGTTCCATGATCAATGCTTTCTTGCCTTCCCGTCTTTCCCTTCTCAACTTCTGTTGTTCTTTCAATCTCTAGGTCAAGCGGTCGAAGTTCAAAGATTCTGGTTCGTCTCATGAATGATCTGAGAACCTAATAAAATAAATGAAACAATAAGTAAAAAGAAAATTAGATACAAGTAATGAATCTAACCTCAAAACTAATGATGAAAGATGACCGGTGCTTACACAGATTATAACGCAAGCGCACCTATCGTTCAAGTAGTTATAAAATATCGATCCCACGAGGACTTAATACATAATCTATTATTTTAATGAGGTCAAGTGATTACTAGTATCTAACAGGTGTTTAATTGATTTGAATGGCGATGATTCTAAATTTAAAAAACAACACGTAAATAAAATTTCGTAAAGTAGGTTGAGAAAATTCAAATTTATAAAACATATAGGGTTGTAATTTATTCAAATATCATTTTAAGATGAAGTGGTTATCTAAAGTTGGGTAATATATTGATTTATTAACCTGGAACACTAAATTATGTAAAAACCTCTTCCGATGGTCATTAAAAATACCCAGTATAACCCAATTGATCATATGCCTATGTCAACCAAATTACCTGATTCATTGAGATTAAGTTCCAATTATGGCTACCCCCACCCGATAGGTATATTCCTATCATGTAAGGAAATCTATTAAAGGGTTATCTATCCTCAAGGAATATCATGGGCTATTGAGTCTAAGGTCTGACCGGCGTAAACACACACGTATAACGCAAACGCACGTATCGTTCAAGTAGTATAAAAATATCGATCCCACGAGGACTTAATTCCTACTGTTGTTATTAATTATTGAATCTATTTATTTACAAATATCTAATTAAAGGGAATGGAATTGATTGTTTGATTGATTTGGTAGATTGTAGATTTGCTAATAAATAAATAAATAAAAGACAAAAGAAAATACTAAGGAAATAACAAAAGACACAAAGATCTAGGGTTGTGAATCATTCTAATATCTTTAAAAGATGAAGTGATTATTTTATGTTGGTGTAATAAATCAGTTTACTAATCTGGAACACTAAATTATGTGTAAGCCTCTGTCGATGGTCAGACACAAATACCCAGTTTACCCAATTGAACCATATGTCTATGTCAACAAAATTATCTGGATTCATTAACATTAAGTTCCAATTATGGCTACCCCCGCTCGACAGGTATATCTATCCTGTAAGAAATCTATTAAAGGGTTATCTATCCTCAGGAAGATCAGGGCTATTAAGTCTAAGGCTGAAACCTAAAATCCCTATGTCTAGTTCATTTTAGATTTACCTCATCAATCTTATTGGTGATCAGACAACAAGAAGCATTAAGCTTAAGATTTAATAATAAACCTTTAAATTACCCAAACTATAAAATAATCCCTTATAAACGGTGATATTAAAAGTCATCACAACCTCAGAAACTAACACATAACTAGGATTAGTAAATACATAAAAGTAAAAACATAAAGTAAAGCTGAAAAGTAAATTACAATAAAATAAAATGCTAAGGTAAAAGGAATTACTTTTACTACTACTGATTTAGATATCTCCCATAAAATAATATATAAACTTGTGATAATATTACCAACCGACCAATCTGGCGGTATCCTGATTAAGTCAAATTAAGTCCAACCAGCCATTAAGGCAGAACAAAAAATAAATTTACCAACCGACCATCTGGCGGTATCCTTGATTAGTCAGGTTTAACCAGATTTAAAATTAAATTACCAACTGACCAATATAGCGGTATCCCTTATTAAGTCAATATTTTAAATAGTTAATATATTATTTTTAAGGGAGATTAATCTAAATAGTAATAGTAAAAGAATTACCTTTCACCCTAGCTGAGGAAATTACTTCAACATGGTGAATAGTAAAAACTGTAAAAAGTAAAAAGTAAAATTAATTACTATTATTACAAAAAGTAATTAAAATTATTTACAAACTAAAAATTAAAAACTAAAAAAACTAAAAATTCTAGAGAGAGAAACTCTCTCTTTTGAGAGAATTCAAGAGAGAGAGAAAGATGTGTTAAAATCTGAAATTCGAAGCTGAATTTATAGGCGCAGATGGGCATCTGGCGTCGCGACGCTGAGGGCTCCAGCGTCACGACGCTGGAACAGTTGGCGTGGCTCACTGAGGAGGCGACACGTGGCAAGGCGGCTGACTGTATACGCGACAGGTGGCAAGGCGGCTAAGACTCAATTATTGTGATGACGTCATTGATGACATCATGCTGACGTGGCGCTGACATGGCGATGACGTGGCATTGCAATTGTCGGCACAATAGGATTGTGACACGTGGCGACACGTGTCACGTTCTGATTGGCTGAGACTGACGTGGCACATTGACTTGGTTGACCTTGTGACGTGGCTGATGACGAGGCGTGACACATGGCGAAGTTGACTCTTTGACCGCTGACATGGCTGATGACGAAGCGACACGTGTCAACTCTGAGTGTCGGTAGCTTATGATGATGACACGTGGCACGGCGCACGTTAGCGGATTCGCTGTGATGGTGACACGTGGCACGGCGCATTTTAGCAAAGTCAAACTTCTCAAATTCTGACCCGTTGACCCGGTGCACGATAGCAGATTCGGCTCAGGGGGGCGTCGCGGCGCGCAATGTTCCAGCGTCGCGACGCGAAAAAGACCAAAATATCCCTACTGACGTATTTTTGTCCGGTTTTGCCCCAAATTGTCTCCAGTGCTATCCAAACTTTATTTATCTGAAAATTAACAATAAAACATATCAAAAGGTTCACAAAACTCAAGAAACTATACAAAATATTAAGTTAAATGAGTGGGAAATAGTGATATAAATACCACTCATCACACCCCCAAACCTAACATTTTGCTAGTCCTCGAGCAAAATACAAAATAAAATAACATAATAAAATTTAACTAAGCCACTTTCGTAGGGATCACGATTGCATTTAGCATATGCAACAAGCCTTTAAACCCCTAGGTGTCCCTAGTGGATGAGTTGTAGTCTCGTGAGGGTTTACAGTAATGATACCCACAAACATTTTACAAAAGTAAAAAGGTATTAAAACTAATGCACACAAAAGCAAAAAGACAAGCGAAAAGATAATAAAGAAAGTTAGTGACTAATCATGTGAAAATTATACTCCAAGTTACTAGTTGTTTTGTTTCTTTCTAAATTACCGAATAAGTAAATTCTCCGATTATTTTTACCGTTCTCCATATACACAGCCAACAAAATATTAATCAACTCATTTTTGCCCACAACAGTCATAAGTGCAGTTGATAAGAGAGTAATATTTTTGTCCTAAAGTTCTATCAGATTTCACACCTTTTTGTAGCAATGGAATAATTTTCTGATTTTTCTGATTTTTTTTTCTCTATTTTTTATTTATATACAATACATTCCGTCTATGTAGCGAGCTTTGGGTTGGTGGCTCCCAAACCAGTTGGCTTTAGGGCACCAGGTGTTAAGACACCCCTACGAACTTAATTACTCAGACTTCAGATATATATATATTTTTGCAGCATCTTCGATCCATGTAGCGAGCTTTGGGCCAGTGACTCCCAAACCAGTTGGTTTTAGGGCACTGGGTGTTAAAACACCCTTACAGACTTAATAACTCGGATCTCGGACTTTTTTTATTTTTATATTTTTTTTTTTTTTATTTTTTTTTTTTTTTTACTCCATCACTTTTTTGAGATGCTTCCTCCAATTAAACTAGAGCACTGAATATTACAAACTTTTCAATTTTAGCTCATGTCCGTATGTTTCCATGTATGTTGATAATACCTGCCAACTGAGCATAAGAAAATCCATTTTAGTCAGTGTTAAGGAGAATTCACAAATTAAATAATTAAAAAGGAAATAAACAAAAACTAACTTGTTTCGAAATAGGTTTGAGATACGTCTCAGGAGTGGAAATTCCTTACTCGGCTATCTCTTACAAATTCCACCTTTTAGTCAAAATAAAAACACAAAAATGCAAAATATTTTTGTAATTTTTGAAAATTTTTCAATTTTTTTTGTATTTTTTGAAAAATTTGGGATAAAAAATAAAAATAACACACAAACTAAAAACAAAGTACTGATCAATTAAAGAACTCCCATTTCTTTGATTTTAACGGAATTTTGTTGAATAAATGAAAAATTTTAACGGAAAGTATTAACACAAAAGTTTTGCACCCCCAAACCTAAATTAAGCATTGTCCCCAATGCGTTCAAAACATAAACAAAATGTAGGAACAATGGTACCGAGTTTACGCGTCAGTCTCATCCTTGTCGCTATCTGAAAGTGGATCTGGAAACTGTGGAACAGTGATGTGCAAGTCTCTCGCCATATGCTGCAATGCCTGTCCCATGGCAATGTTGTAATCAGTGAGAAAATCAACACACCTCTTCAAACGATCCAATCTATCTGAAACTGAACGAGACTGTGCTGCTCTATGTGGCTGAGCAGGTGGCTGCTGTGGAGCAGCTGCAGGTGCTGATGAAGATGGTCCAGCGGGTATTTGTCTCTCTGTTCGGAGTTGCTGGATTATGTGGGCTGTTAAAGCTGTCATGGGTTGCATTGGTTCTTCTTGCGGGTCAACTGGAACCATACCCAAAGTGCATAAGGAAGTGATCAGGTAAGGGTAATACAGTCCAGCTTGCGATTGGGTAGCGGCCCAAGCAATATTTGTAGAAATAAGCACTCCCACGTCAATGGTTAGTCCCGTCATCAAACAGTACAACAGAACCATCCTTTCTCTGGTGACAAAAGTGATGTGGGTACCCGGAATGAGTGATCTCGTGAGGTAGTGAAACCAAACTCTCGCATCTGGTTTAAGAAACCTGGAGCTCATCTTCATGTATTCCCCACTGCTGCTCATTTCCCAGGTGGCATTGGGGATACATAACTCATCTGTCATCTGCGAAATCTCAATCGCATTCCTCATTGCCGTATAATCATCCACCTCCATCTCCGGGATCCCATAAAATTTATTGATCGTCACCGAGTCAAAGGAAACCTGTCTCCCTCTCACCATAACCTGATAAGCGACATGCTGAGCAACATTCGCGTAAAATTTTCGGACAACTGTGATGCATGCTGGTTTGGGTTGCTGGCAAAGTTTCTGCCAGTGTCTGTCGGTAATCACCCTGTCTATATCTGGAAATAACCCAGAGGGAATCTCAAAACCTCATTCAATGATCCCGACCTTCTTTGTCAATCCCCTCTCATAGCGCTGCTCTGCAGCCGCTGAGACAAATTTTGTAGTGTTAAAACTGGGTTCAGCAGATGTTGAAGCTCTGGATCTCTTCGGTGGCATTTTTCTTTCACAATTTTGACATAACCTCCTCTGTTTTTCCACAAATCCTCAACAACACAAAATACTCAATCACCAAACACTCCAAATATCAATATGTCTCCACACTTCGCCCCCAATTACTACGAATCTAACCATCAACAATCCAACACTTCGTAATCCAATTCACAGTCAACCAATTCACAATTCAATTATTCAGTTTACCCAATTACCAAATCAATTTTTTATAAAATCATTACCGTATTTTAGTTTCTGATTTTGGTAGTGGTAGTACTCTCGGCAGTGAAGATTCGGTGGCTGTGACGGTGGTTTACGGCTTCTGGTGTTGTGTTGCTCGGATTGTGACTTGGCCGAATCAGTTGCTGGCAGTGGTAGTCTCGGTTTCTCTTGATTCTCGGTTTGGTTCGTTGGTGGCTCGGTGGTGGTTCACGGTTTCTCTGTTTTGGTCTCAGGTGATGGCTTCTGGTTTCGGCAAGAGTGGCTCATGGCAGATCTTGGTGTTTGGTGAGTGGTGACTGTTTGAGGAAGAAGATGATGATAGGTTCAGTTACGGTGATGAAGGTCTCGACAAGGATGAAGATGGTCTCGACAGTGGTGGTTGTGAGTTGAGAGAGAATGGTGAGATCTGTGAGGGAAATGGGTTATGTTCTCGGCGACTGCTGTTTTTGGGCCTGATTTTGAGTCAGTGTCGCGACGCTGAAAATTGCCTAGCGTCGCGACACTCGGTTCTTTAGGGTTAGGGTTTTGACTCGGGAATTTTTTTTTTATTTTTTTTTATTTTTTTTTTGGCAAAACCATGTCTTGTGACGGATAAATCCATAGGGACGCGTCTCAAAAGATGTCTCCTTACTTGGCTGTCTCCTGGATCAACTTTGTATCTTCGTGATTTTGTCAAATTTTTATTTTGAAAACCCCGCTTGTTCTGGCTTGCTTTGTCCTAAAAAAAATTCCGTTTTTATTTTTCCTGCAAAACTAACACACAGAATTAAAAAGTTCACACAAAATATGAAAAATAAATTACAACAAATTGCATGGGTTGCCTCCCTGCTAGCGCTAAATTTTTCGTCTTCAGCCAGACGTGACTTAAATTCATCTGTCAAGGAGGTTTCAATGTCGTTTTGGATGTCCGATTAAAGACAATCCCGTGAGCGTTGCTTTTGAATGGTCTCTTCCAACGGTAAAGTGGCAAAAAAAGTTTTGTCTCATTCAGTGCTTGTGCCACTTTTTTGCTCATTGTTGCTCCAGTGGTTCCTGAAAAGAAAGAAAGAAAATTAGGAGGTCTCGTATGATGTTTGACTTGGAATGGAAGTTCCATTTTGTCAAGCTTCTGGTTGATATCTTTGATTTGTACTCCCCAAAACAGCGCTGTTTTTCCTGAATTCTCTAGATCTTTATTAAGGTCAGACATTTGCTCATTCATTTGCTTTGTTTCTTGTTCCACCTTTTCTTCACAGATGTATTTGAAAATTTCTGCATTTAGCTCTTCATCTATCATCTGTGAAATACATGTTTCAAAATTTTCAACCTGAGGATGAAAAGAAATGTCAGATTTTAGGTCTCATCCTTGTCTGATCTGGTGAAATGATTGGCTCAGGTAGATCTTCATCAAACATTTGTGCAATGGAATCTCCAAGATCTTCGTTTTGAGGATACAGAATTCCATCCTCAATTTTTGATGCAGTTGGTACAAATATATCAGCTTCCTCCTCGTCAGAGTCAGAATAATAAAATTCAAATCGAGACTTTGCCAGTTCGGGCTCCTGAACTAATACCTCTGGTTGTTGATACTGCTCAGCCTCCTCCTCTGTTGAAGTGTCATTGTGAAATGATTGGTAATTGAAGGCTTTATCAGTGTCATCTAAAACTGGTTCTTGAGGTATATAGTTCTGGTTTTCTGTGAATTGTCTCATTTGATCTGTCATCCTCTGAATGAATTCTGATTGTCTCTGAATACTTTCCAATTGATTCTGGCTTGTTTCAAGCATTGCATCCAACTCGAACATATCTTTGAGCATGTTTAACAACTGATCTTCCTCTGATGGTTCTAGTTGTTGATGAAAATCGCATATGGATGGTGGATAAGATGGAAAATGTGATTGTTTTTCATACTTTGAATGATTCTGAAAATTCTGCCACTCTGAAAGGTATATACATTGATCGCTCGGGTGGTTACCATCACATATTACACATCTCCCCATTTCGTTCTGTTGAGCAAATGTGGTATTGCTTGGTTCTGGCATCCAGTGATAATTGTTGGGCTGGACAACAGGCCTCAGAAAACCGGACTGTTGTTCCCAGAATTGGGGTGTATCTTCTAGTAAAGCCCGTGATCTTTCAATCTCCCAGTAGTATTCCATTTGTTTTCAAACACCTGAAAACAAAAGAAAGAAATAAAAATTAAAGATAAAAATAAAGAAAATTAGATACAAGTAAATTAGATAGCTTCAAAATTAATAACTCAAGAAATATAAGTCTCCGACAACGGCGCCAAAAACTTGACCGGCGTAAACACACACGTATAACGCAAGCGCACGTATCGTTCAAGTAGTATAAAAATATCGATCCCACGAGGACTTAATTCCTACTGTTGTTATTAATTATTGAATCTATTTATTTACAAATATCTAATTAAAGGGAGAATGGAATTGATTGTTTGATTGATTTGGTAGATTGTAGATTTGCTAAATAAATAAATAAATAAAAGACAAAAGAAAATACTAAGGAAAATAACAAAAGACACAAAGATCTAGGGTTGTGAATCATTCTAATATCTTTTAAAAGATGAAGTGATTATTTTATGTTTGTGTAATAAATCAGTTTACTAACTTGGAATACTAAATATGTGTAAGCCTCTGTCGATGGTCAGACACAAATACCCAGTTTAACCCAATTGAACCATATGTCTATGTCAACAAAATTATCTGGATTCATTAAGATTAAGTTCAATTATGGCTACCCCCGCCCGACAGGTATATTCCTATCCTGTAAGGAAATCTATTAAAGGGTTATCTATCCTCGAGGAAGATCGTGGGCTATTAAGTCTAAGGCTGAAACCTAAAATCCCTATGTCTAGTTCATTTTAGATTTACCTCATCAATCTTATTGGTGATCAGACAACAAGAAGCATTAAGCTTAAGATTTAATAAATAAACCTTTAAATTACCCAAACTATAAAATAATCCCTTATAAACCGGTGATATTAAAAGTCATCACAACCTCAGAAAACTAACACATAACTAGGATTAGTAAATACATAAAAGTAAAAACATAAAGTAAAAGCTGAAAAGTAAATTACAATAAAATAAAATGCTAAGGTAAAAGGAATTACTTTTACTACTACTGATTTAGATATCTCCCATAAAATAATATATAAACTTGTGATAATCTACCAACCGACCAATCTGGCGGTATCCTGATTAAGTCAAATTAAGTCCAACCAGCCATTAAGGCGGAACCAAAAATAAATTTACCAATCGACCAATCTGGCGGTATCCTTGATTAGTCAGGTTTAAACCAGATTTAAAATTAAATTACCAACCGACCAATATAGCGGTATCCATTATTAAGTCAATATTTTAAATAGTAATATATTATTTTTAAGGGAGATTATCTAAATAGTAATAGTAAAAGAATTACCTTTCACCCTAGCTGAGGAAATTACTTCAACATGGTGAATAGTAAAAACTGTAAAAAGTAAAAAGTAAAAATTAAATTACTATTATTACAAAAAGTAATTAAAATTATTTACAAAACTAAAAATTAAAAACTAAAAAAAACTAAAAATTCTAGAGAGAGAAACTCTCTCTTTTGAGAGAATTCAAGAGAGAGAGAGAGATGTGTTAAAATCTGAAATTCGAAGCTGAATTTATAGGCGCAGATGGGCATCTGGCGTCGCGACGCTGAGGGCTCCAGCGTCGCGACGCTGGAACAGTTGGCGTGGCTCACTGAGGAGGCGACACGTGGCAAGGCGGCTGACTGTATACGCGACAGGTGGAAAGGCGGCTAAGACTCAATTATTATGATGATGTCATTGATGACGTCATGCTGACGTGGCGCTGACATGGCGATGACGTGGCATTGCAATTGTCGGCACAATAGGATTGCGACACGTGGCGACACGTGTCACGTTCTGATTGGCTGAGACTGACGTGGCACATTGACTTGGTTGACCTTGTGACGTGGCTGATGACGAGGCATGACACATGGCGAAGTTGACTCTTTGACCGCTGACATGGCTGATGACGAAGCGACACGTGTCAACTCTGAGTGTCGGCAGCTTATGATGACGACACGTGGCACGGCACACGTTAGCGGATTCGCTGTGATGGTGACACGTGGCACGGCGCATTTTAGCAAAGTCAAACTTCTCAAATTATGACCCGTTGACCCGGCGCATGTTTAACAGAATCATCTCAGGGGGGCGTCGCGGCGCGCAATGTTCCAGCGTCGTGACGCGAAAAAGACCAAAATATCCCTGCTGACGCATTTTTGTCCGGTTTTGCCCCAAATTGCCCCCAGTGCTATCCAAACATTATTTATCTGAAATTACAATAAACATATCAAAACGTTCACAAAACTCAAGAAACTATACAAAATATTAAGTTAAATGAGTGGGAAATAGTGATATAAATACCACTCATCAAGGTCTTAAATCTAAAATCTCTTTTCCATGTTCAATTTAAGTTTACCTAATCAATTTTATTAATGGCCAGTTAATTAAAAAACATTAAGATTAAGACTCAATAAATAAATCATTATATTATCCAAACTATAATCTAACCCCTTATAAACCGGTGATATTAGATTTCATCACAACCCTAGATAACTAACTTAGTTATGACACATAGCTAGGGCAGGTAAAAACTTAAAAGACATAAAGTAAATTGCTAAAAAGTAAATGCGGTAAAATAAATGCTGAAAAATAAATTGCAATAAAATAAAATGCTAAGGTAAATGTAGGGAACGCTTTCCTCCCGCAGCGGAAGCGGTAAGGCTCACGGACCCAACTTGAAAAATTTTTCCACTCTCCCTTTGCTTTGGCTGAACCACACTAGTGAGTTCACTGATGTTTTGCTTCTATTTTGGACAATATTTCAGCCCCGGAAAACCCCCGAATAGCCCCTTGAACTGCAGTGAATTAGTGTACTGTTTTGCACCCGTTACACGCGCGAACTGCACCCAATTTGAAGCAGTATTTGCGTGAACTGCACCGAATGTTTGGGTCTGATTTTTCAATAAAAATCAATCCTAACACAGCCCTAAAAATCCCTAAAAGTGTTTCCCAAAAACCTGAATTAAAATCAAACAAAACCGAATGATAGAAGGAGGGGAAGAAGGATTTTCAACTTCACAAGGTCTTCCGAACTATGTCTCGTAACCAACGGAGGGTAGTGTCGGCTACACTCATAATTTAATCTCTAAACGTTTTAGAGATTAAGATCACACACAGAATAAATTTCAGGTTCTTCAATTCTCTTACTCACTTTTGAGAGCTTGAAGAAGAGATGGAGGCTAGGGTTTTCTAAAGACAAGATCTAAAAATTAAATCATAATTTTTCTTTTATACTTGTGGGTAATTTGTTTCATTAAAAAATCAACCACTAGTCTCCCATCTATATGAAATTCGGCCAAAGGGGTAGGAATCCATGTTTTATTTTGCTTCCAAAATAAACAAATCCTATTCCTTATCACATAGGGAATTTCGGCCAAGCTAGGGAATTAATTTGGATTTGATTTTGTTTCTCAAACAAAACAAATCATATTCCTTACCATGAAGGAATGTATTCGGCCATGGTGGGGGTGATTGGGTTTGACTTTGTTTCTTAAACAAACAAATCCTATTCCTTATCCAATAAGGAATCCTACCATGGTGATGATTTTTGTTTCCAAAATAATTCTTAACCTTATTAAATTATATCATATATTTTAATGTTCTAATTTAATAATTATCATATAATTATTAATACCTTATATTAACTCTTAATATAAAGTCTCAAGTGTGATGTATTTAATATTATTAGTCATATTAATAATATTTATTCTTTGTGAGTATATAATTGGACCGTACAATTATATTAGCTCCGCTAAAGTATATTAAGCTAGCACGGGGACCAAGTGGACCTACGGTTCTGAGCTCCAATAATCTCGAAATATTAATTAATCTCTTAATTAAATATTCTGAAGTATTAACCTCGAATTATTCCACTAAAAATCCGAAGTTGCACTCTCGTTGCCGCAGATGAAATATTAAGTCGAACTAAGTCGTTGTCCATCGATATAGTCATTACATACGAATTGATCAATTACGAGTATCTCGTAATTAGAGCTGGGTCATAATGTCCGTTATACCCCTCTAATTATTTTTACCTTAAGTACCATTGATTCTCTAATGAACGATTTATTCATAACTATTATGAATATTAATCTATCTATTCATGATAAACAAGTACCGAATCAACCCTTAAGAGAGATACTCATCTACTTCTCGCAAGAAGGAGTGAATTCCATGTCTATGTAAGACGTTCCCGGCTACATGACAAACTGTGCCCCCAAAGTACGTAGTTATTGGTTGGGATTGCTACACCAACATCACCTTTGTAAATCAAAGGACACAACCCGCCATGCAGGAGTTTGTAGTACACTCAGGATTAAGATCAATCCATATATGACCATTAAGTAGATCGAAATGACTTTCTTTGTTTAACGAATATTATAAGAATGTCATTTCTATCTGGGTCCAGTCCTATATGATCACATCATATAAGGTGCCTCCATTCTCATGTCTCTACATGGACAATCCGGATTAAGATCGCCATCCAAATATAGAATGGACCGCAGCTATAGATAAACCACAAACAAAGAACCCGGTTTGTTTGCTCTTTATGGACTATTTAAGATTACTGACTTCAGACTTAAATCCTCTGGTGCATGACACTCAAACACCAAGTCTGAAGGTACATAAGTAATCTACGGTATTTATGAAGATATAAAATATGCGAAATTAAACAAACAATTTGATAAATGAATAATGCATCCTTTTATTTCTAAACACATGAAACCGTTTACATCACATGTAGCTCTAGGGCATACATCCCAACAATCTCCCACTTGCACTAGAAAATGGGACATGTCACGTAATCCTATACCATTTAGGTGACCCTCAAACACTTTAGCCGGCAAGGTCTTTATAAACAGATCAGCAAGGTTCTTTGCGGATGCAATCTTTGTGACGCTAACATCCCCTCTCTGCACTATCTCTCTGATGAGATGATATTTCCTTTCTATATGCTTTCCCCTCCTATGGCTTCTTGGTTCTTTGGATTTTGCCACTGCTCCACTATTATAGCAATAGAGGGTGAGTGGTTTATCCATGTCCGGAACAACTTCCAGATCTCCCAAGAATTTACGAAGCCAGACTGCTTCTTTAGCTGCTTCACAAGCTGCTACATATTCAGCCTCCATGGTGGAATCAGCAATGCAAGATTGCTTTATGCTCCGCCATACAATAGCCCCACCACCTAGGGTGAACACCGATCCAGATGTTGATTTCCTGGAATCAACATCTGTCTGAAAATCAGAGTCTGTATATCTTCTTAGGATCATATCCTCACTGGAATTACTAGCATATAATCTCTCATTATCTTAAGATATTTGATAATGTGTTTCACAGCCACCCAATGATCCAATCCCGGATTTGACTGAAACCTACTGACTACTCCCACTGTAAAATAGATGTATGGTCTCGTGCATAACATGGCATATATGAGACTACCAACTGCTGAGGCATATGGGATATGTCTCATTTCCTCAATGCCCTAAGGTGTCTTAGGAGACTGTTCCTTCGACAAATGAATTCCATGCCGATAAGGCAGATTGCCTTTCTTGGAATTCTGCATCCCGAATCCCACAAAGATCTTGTCGATGTAGGATGCCTGAGACATAGCTAACAGTCCTTTCTTGCGATCTCGAAGTATCTGGATCCCAATAACATAACTCGCCTCTCCCAAATCTTTCATTTGGAATTACTCAGCTAGTCAAGTTTTTACGTCTGATAATATCCTTACATCATTCCCAATGAGTAAGATGTCATCAACGTATAAGACATGAAAAACCACCTTCCCATCAATGACGCGCTTGTATACACAAAGCTCATCAACATTCTGGTCAAAATTATAGGACTTGATCGTTATATCAAATCTTATATTCCAAGATCGAGATGTCTGCTTGAGTCCATAAATGGACCTTTACAGTTTGTAAACTTTTTGCTTTTGACCTTGGGCGATGAATCCTTCTGGTTGTATCATATAGATACTTTCATCAAGATTTTCATTCAAGAATGCAGTCTTGACGTCCATTTGCCAAATTTCATAGTCATTATATGCGGCTATGGATAGAAGAGTGCGGATGGATTTTAGCATAGCTACTGGCGAGAAAGTTTCCTCATAGTCAACTCTCTCTTTCTGGGTATAACCCTTGGCCACTAGTCTAGCTTTGAAGGTCTGTACCTTCCCATCTGATCCCCTCTTCCTCTTGTAGATCCACTTGCAACCTATAGGTTTCACCCCATCAGGTTGGTCTACAAGTTCCCAGACTGAGTTGGAGTACATGGACTCCATCTCTAGGTTCATGGCTTTGAGCCATTCTTCTTTGTCAAGGTCATCCATTGTACTACTGTAGGTCAATGGATCATCTATACCATCGCTGGAGGCGACAACTTGTGCCTCTCCAACCCAAGGTAGTGATCAGGTTGTCGTACAACCCTCCCACTGTGTCTAGGTGGTAGATTATTCTGACTGGGAAGTATCTGACTATCAGATGTCGAAGGTGCTATGTATTTGTCAACTTTTATTGATGATGGCACGCTGGTCGAACCAGTAAGTAACTCCTCGAGTAACATTTTACTTTGAGGTTTGAACTCCCTCATATAGTCCTCCTCTAGAAACGTAGCATTTGTCGATACAAATACTTTGTTATCATCAGGACTGTAGAAGAATCCACCCCTAGTTTCCTTCGGGTAGCCTACAAATAGGCACACCTGAGAACGTGGTTCCAGCTTTGTAGTCTTATTCTTCAGCACATGTGCTGGACAGCCTCATATGCGGAAATGTCATAAACTAGCTTTATAACCATTCCACAACTCTAAGGGAGTCTTAGGAACATACTTGGATGGAACTACGTTAAGGATATACATTGTGGTTTGCAGTGCATATCCCCAGAATGAACTAGGTAGTGAGCTATAACTAAACATAGATCTCATCATGTCTAGTAGGGTTCGATTTCTCCTTTCTGCAACACCATTTTGTTGTGGTGTTCCAGGTACTGTGAGCTGGGATACTATCCTATGCTCAACTAAGAATTCCTCGAAGTCTCTGTCGAGGTATTCCCCTCCACGATCCGATCGTAGAGTTTTGATTGTCTTACCTAATTGGTTCTCAACCTCAGCACGATATTCTTTGAACTTTTCAAAAGTTTCTGATTTGTGATGCATTAGGTAGACATACACATATCTTGAATAATCGTCAATGAATGTGATGAAATATTCATAACCACCTCGGGCTTTTACATACATCGGTCCGCAAACGTCCGAATGTATCAGCTCTAGTGGATGACTGTCTCTTATACCTTTTCCAGTAAAAGGTCTCTTGATCATTTTTCCTTCTAAACAGGATTCACAAACTGGTAAAGTCCCGAGCTTTAACTGGTTTAAGGCTCCGTTCTTTATCAATCTATTTATCCGGTCAAGGTTGATATGACCAAGTCTAAGATGCCATAGATATGTGTCATCGTGAGAACTCTTTTGCCGTTTCATTTTTGGTTTTTCAACCTTAAACATTTCAGTGTTGAGTAGTGACTTATGCGTTAACGATCTTAACACATACAAGTTATTTTCTGAGTTTTCTGTGCATATAGTCAATCCATTTCTACCAATAATAACCGAATTTCTATTAAAAGAAATAGAATAACCATAATCAATAAGTCTAGAAACAAAAATCAGATTCATGCGGAGACTAGGAATGAATAACACATTGTTCAAATTTAAATAACTATTATTAATAAAATTTAAACTGGAAACTCCCACTGCTCTTGCTAAAACGGCATCCCCTGTCCCGACCCTCATGGTGTAATCACCTTCAGCAAGGTCCCTCCATGAATCAAGTAGCTGTAAAGAAGAACAAACATGATTAGTGGCCCCGGAATCAATAATCCAAGTGGATTTATCATCCTCCGCTAATAGAGATTCAATAACGAGTAAATCATATTTACTTGTTTCCTTTTTCTCCTCAGCTCAGCAAGGTATTTAGGACAGTTCCTTTTCCAATGCCCATTCTTGTCGCAATAGAAACATTTTCCTTTGGGCTTGGTATCATTGGAGCCTTTCTTGTTCTTCTTTTTCGTGGGCTTACCCTTAGCCTTTCCAGTGTCTTTCTTCTTCTTCTTTGCAGATTTAGAAGATTCGGCAACATTTTCCTCTGCACTGGACTTACGAGGATCCACCAGCATGGATTCGTAATGGGTGAGCTCATTAAGCAGTTGGGTCAAAGTAAAAGACAACTTGTTCATAACATAGTTGCTTTTAAACTACAGGAAACTCTTCGGAAGAGTTTCCATAATCATGGTCACCTGGCTACGCTCGTCAATACGAGCTCTATGGGTTTAAGCAGTATTGAGATAATTCATCATCCTTAAGACATGCTCTCGCACTGATGTCTCATCCTTCATCCTAGCAGTCATCGCTGAGACCATGGCCTCATGACGTTGACGCTCTGAAGGCTGCCCAAACATGCCCTGCAATGACTCCATCATCTGTGATGCTAGAGCCATAGGTTCATGCTTTGCAGCAAGAACCTCAGACATCCCTGCTAGCAAGTAGCAGCGGGCTTTCTCAATTGTTGCGACCCATTTCTGATAGGTATCGCTCACAGCTTGGCTAGTATTTCTGGCCGGCTCGGGAGGACGTTCCTCCGTCAGGACAAACTTTAGGTCTTCACAGACTAGGATAGCGTTCATGTTACTTTTCCACTTAACATAATTTTCTTCGGTCCACTTATCATTTGAGAGAATGGAAATAATTGGAGAAACCATGGCTGAAAATGAAATAAACATGCATTTAACATTCATTCATCGCATATTAAAATCATCAAAAAATTTTGGCATAAAATTAAACATGATGCATGAACCATGAGTAATGAATTAGAAACCTAAGAGAATTACTATGCCACAGAGATCTATCATCCCACAAGTAAGTGCCGCCGTAGGGCAGGTCAAGTACTCGCATGATAGATTGAGATAGCCTCAGTTGTTTTACTATATGCGGGAATAACTCTTATTCATATATTAAACAACTACCGTTTTATTTGATCAAGGAATTTCATTAACAGTTAATTATTCCTTTGTGAGTGTAACCCGCCGTTTCGGGATTCTTTGACTTAACGAGTGAAGTGGCGCCGTAGGGTAGGTCAGTTCACAAGATACATCTAGAATCCATATCCTCTCGAACCCAAACTTGATATTGACCCAAAATGGACACCATCCGTAGGGGGGACGAAAACAAAGCCTTCTAGATGAGCCTTTTGAATCTCACATTTTGGACTAACAATGGAGATCGCGGGATGTACTGTCGTATATCCCTCTCCCACTCACTATTTTAAACTTAAGGTTTCTATCTAAAATATCTAATATTTATCTAACTAGTGTGGATAAACTTATGGCGGCTAAATCATAAATCTTATTTACACTAGTTTGTCATAAGTCAGCTAATTAATTATAACTATTA
>SKCR01035011.1:0-17345 GCA_019454045.1 Zanthoxylum bungeanum
ATGTACGCGATACTACGGTACACTACGCTTGTATAGATCTAATATTCCAGTAAGAATATTTCTGGAGAATTGGGTAGGCATGACGCTTTGCTAGAAGCCAACCTTGTCTTGTAAATCGGTAAAAACGTAGTACGAGGTACGTACGTGTTTGGATTATCCAACGACCGTATTACTGCCAACATATCCGGAGATCTCTTGGGTCGCTTCATGAAGATTCACCTATGATGTTTGTTTCGAACTTTATTAATCTTGGATTAATTACGGAGAAACTTTATCTTGGATAAAATGCCTTATTAGGAGAGAGAGAGAGATCGATTAATTTGGAATTAATCGATAAAATAATATATTCGATATATTATTAAATGAAATTAGATTTCGACGCGGAATTAAAATCGGATTTTAATTCGGGCAAAAGAATTAATTTGGAATAAATTCGTTAGCGATCTGAATAATAATTCTGCTATGCGTAATTATTTAATTCTCGTCGCGACGGAAATTCGTTAATTCGGAATTAGCGAATTTGGGCCCGAAAGTGTTTGCGGACACATTCGTATTTTGAAACGGGTGGAATCCGCAAATCACATCGCGATATCTCATTACTTGATACGAATAGATGATGGATGTATCTAGTCACCTTTAAGGGATGATACATTATCTCTATTCTCAATGTGAGATAATGATGGCAAATGATGAATTTTCCTTTGGAGGGAAAAACCTTTCATGGTTTTTGAAGGGTTTTTTGATTAAAAAATTCATTTGGTATTTGATATCATTTCATTTGCTTTTCATTTGTCTCTCACGGTTTTAGAAACAAAAGGAGAACAAAAATTGATAAGTCATACACTCCCTCTTCCTCTCCCTTGCTCACGCCGTGAGCTTCAAACCAAAGGCAGAAAAATCTTTTTCATTTCTCCATTTTGCTAGCACATTGAAGGATCAAAGGAGGTGATAGGGAAACAACCTTGGAGCTTGGAACACTTGAAGATTTGGAGCTTCTCTTCCTCTTCATCTTGGCCGAAACTTCCACCTTGAAGACTCAAGGATTGTCTTCACCATTTTCGTCACAAAGCTTAGTAAGTATGATTCCGCCATGATTCTAGCTTTGCATGTATGTTATATGTATTTCTATGGCTTAATCTTTCTTTGGGACTAATTATAGAAACCAACAATGGTATCATGGAGCCATTGCGCAAGCAAAGGAACCGAGGGCGCATCAGAAGTCGAAGCATGTGGAACGCAAGTACCACATCATTCGAGAGATCGTGTCGCGAGGGGATATTGTCGTGTGCAAGGTACGAGTGAAGACAACGTAGCAGACCCGCTAACGAAGGCCATACCTCCGAAGTTGTTTGATAAACACGTGGAGTCGATGGGTATTAGATACAATCGATATTTGGCACTAGAGCAAGTGGGAGATTTTGTAGGGGTTGGTGCTCAGAGCGCCAATTCCCGGTTGTATTTTTGTTAAATACTTCTGTAAAACGTTATTATCAGTAATAATATATGCAGTTTCTATAATATAATCTAATCTATATATGGTAAAGACGTAATGACCTTAGAATGATTAGTCATGGTACAGTTGCAAAAGCGTCGCAACGGACATTGAGTCGTATCATGACGTTGTCATTCTCAGATAGTTCTTGGTCAAGGTTTACACTACTTGGTCAGTATAGTAACCCGTTGAGACCGGTACATGTCGTATACTGGAATATATGATTCCAATGGTTTTTCAATGAACCATAAGTCTTGGAGACTAGTATAGACATGTAGGTGTTTATAGTGGATAAACACTGAACGACTCACCAAAGATTCTTAATGGATGGTACACCAGCGTCAATAAGAATCTTCTTGGGTTGAGTAGCACTTGTGATTCTTAGACTTGAGATTCCATAGTTGGCACATGAGACATCTTCTACACTTAGATGGCAGTCACGTCACCGATCTATTTAGATCAGACCTCCGCATGTTCGTTAGGTGTAGATAGATCCTCAGGGTGTCCTATGTGTATCAAGATAGGATCCGTCAGTTCTGTGTACCAGAGCATAGGTAGTCCATATGATTAGCAATCAGATAAAACCATGGGCCCGTGGTAAGTTTAGAAGCTAGTTCTAAACATTCTTTTTGAGATTGCTAATAGAATAGTCGACTGGATAGTCCCGATAGAGATTTGACGTTTACATCTATATCTCTGGGATTTATCCGGATACCTGTGACAGAGGAATTATACATTTGCGATGACCTCGACCTGTATGGTTTAGCGAGATTATCCGTGATCGTCATAATCTACGGGTGGATAGATTATGGACATGAAATTTGATTTCGTGACGGAAATACCTGAACCTAGAGAGTCTCAATAATGAAACATACTCGTAGAGCACTAGCGCAACATTAATAAATAATATTGATTATTTATAAAGTCGTTTAATGGTTAAACGCAAGTTACATGCTAAAGAGACTAGATAGTCATTTCCTTAATTATTGTGTATTTACATTTAATACTTGATTAATTTAAATACACATTAAATAATAGTCAAAATGAGTTATTTGACTTTTATCCTAAATGAATATATGTTTTTAATATTTAATGTAAATATTATACATATATTTAATATATTTGTATTTGATTAATTAATTGATTATTTAATTGTTAATGATTAAATTAATTAAAATATAAATATTTTACTTTAGGATATATTTAGTAAATGACTTTAGTTGCCATATTTGACTTAAATAAATATCTAATAAAGGTGATAATAGATATTTATGCAAGTTGTAATAAAGATAATGCAAATGAAATTGAAATTGCAATTTGTTGAATTTGGTATGCAAATTTCGGCCAATGTAAATGTTGCACATATAAATTTTTTTTTCTTTTTTCATTTCACTAACCTAATACCATTTCACAAAAGTAAAACTCCATTGAAGAAAGCTTGAAGAACTTTGAGAAAGAAAGAAAAATCCAAGAAAGCTTGATTTTAGTAAGTTTTCTCCAACTTACTATTAGTAGGGAAATTGTTCCTTAGGATCTAGGCTTTCATATTTGATATCCTAAGGTTATTTCTTTCTTTGTTCTTTGTGGTTTTTGTTGATGGAAAACTTTGGTGAAATTGTAAAGCATGTATGATGAAGAAATGATATGACTATTGTAGTTACATGTAATCTTTTAAGGTTTATGAAACCATGTTGCTATTCTAGAGTTGTTGACCCACTCTTAAATGACCTAGATTTGATCTTGAGTTGTTTCATTATGTTTGACTTGAATTAGATGAAAGATTGATGATTAAAGTAATTGATTTGGTATATTAAGTCCAATTTGTCCAATTTATTGAAATTGAGAAATTAGGGTTTATAACCATTTCCGAATTTGGGGCTTTTGAGATATGTTGAGCATTTGGGTGTGTATATGATGCATGCAAAGTTTCATGTTGATTGGATTTCATTAAAATGAGTTTTGAGACATGAAATGACCAAATGGTCAATATGTCCCCAAATGGAGGCTCTCGGCCTTGTGAAGGAAATTATGGGATTTTGTGTGTTTGGTGTTTTTGATGTTTTGAACATGCAAATTTCATCTTATAAATGATTTAGAATCATTCAAAATTGATTGGATCAATTTCGGACTAAAATGGACAAAATACCATATAAGGGTAATTTGGTAATTTCACTTGAATTTGATTCATTTGAAATTTTATTTCATTATTTGATTATTGGGTAATTAAATAAATATGTTTATTTATTTAATCCAAGAAAAAGTTTTGAAATCTGAAAATCGGATTTTCACCGCTTCCGCTGCGTTACCGGATTCACCCGTATAGAACCCCTTCACTCCCGAGACACGTCAGTTAGACGGTGTGTCCGAACTAAAAACCGAATTTTGTTGGACATGATAAGGTTTATCACGAGTCGCTCTGAGCTACTGTTTCCTTCTAAAGGATATGTATTAACAGTGCAAAACTTATTTAGAATAAGGTTCCATATAAATCTGTTTGACAAATGTCATATAGGATATGAACAGGAAAGAAACGGGCTTTCTCATTTCTAGTAATTTGGGTATGCCAGGCAAAACGTTTGGATGATACCAAACTAAAAGACCCAAATTGGATAAGTGCCAATATAGGTTATCCTCAAGGAAACCTTAAGTATAGTACTTGTAAATCTCACATGAGAACAATGTGATTGTTGCTCACCATGCGGTTTTTCCTTAGAGGAATACCGATATGCAGTGGTCAGTGGGAGGATAGTAATACTCGATGAAAATCGGAGTAATACTGTTCAAGGCATGAAGTCCTTAATGGAACACAAATAGTTCATCTATGATGAATCTATACCATTAATCTTCAAATACACAAGAACTTCGTAGATCGGATAGAGTCAGAAAACAACCTAGGGTATGTGTTTCTGATCTAACCCCATAAAGATGTCAATCTTATGGAGGTGTACCATCCGACTACGTTTTGAGGAAGTGATACGAAGTATCGACTCCCTATTATGGCAAAGTGCCATGAGTCCGAAATGGATTCCATGTATAACAACTATTTGGGATACTAGTTGTTGTACCACAAGGCATTGTGCCTATTGGTACATTAATGTCTTCAAGGAAGACATACATGGAAGGCAACATACCAACGTACAAAGCTAGGCTTTTGACGGAAAGGTATCGTTATCAACATTGTGTTAATAACGGTTCAACCTTTTACCTGTTGCCATGGTAAATCCATTTTGAAGATGCTTGTTGATAACTGCGTATTTCATTTATGAAATGTGTCAGTTACAAATCAAAATCGCTTTCCTGAAAAGGAAACCTTTTGGAGGATATTTACAACATCCTGACGATTATGTATAACCGACAAACAAGGTTTATGGATTAGTCGATCCATGTTTGGATTGAAGCAAGCATAAGGTTCTTGGAACTGTCATTTTGAAATAATCATAATGATTTATGATTTGACTCAAAACGAAATAATTCTTGTGTATATAAGGAGGTTAGTGGGAGAGCGCACTGACAGTTAAATTCCCATAAAGCAATTGGTGAAAGCTTGGCTTTCATAGATATTCTTTTAATACAAATTCTCTGTAGAATTCTGGGGAGTAACAACCTTTATTCAAGGAATAAAGATCTACTGGGATAGATTTGGAGTTGTTAACACTCTCTGGGAAATTGTACATTTAAAATGTACTTGTATTGGTGTCTCATACGCTTCGAGCATATGGAGTCACAATTGGGTCAATCCAAGTGATAGTCACTGGATTGAACATTAAGAACATCTGTTAGTATCTTAGAGAACTAAAGATGCTGTCTAAAACTATGGAGAAGGAGAACTTGAAGTGACTGGGATCACTGCTGCAAGTTTCCAAATAGTTAAATACTATGGTACTATAAAGTTTGAATAACGGGACAGTGAGCTGGAAATCTTCCAAGCAAGATACTGTTGCCGAATAAACAACAAATGCGGATTATTGCTGCAGCTGAGGCAGCAATAGAAGCCATTTGGATCGAAAATAAATCTAATTAGATTAGATACAGTTCTGTTAGCAGCTGAGCTAGGCGTCAGCACAGGCTAAGGAATTAAAGGTCTCATCGACGATCCAGATATATACTTCTATATCATCTGATTCGTTCGGATCACACATCGTGGCGATGTGATGATCGTATAAATCGCGTCAGACGATTATCAAACAAATCCGCTGACGAAAACCTTTCCTCAGCAATTTGAGCGAACCGTACATAGTTCGGGTGTGGGACACTTGAGTGACTGGCTATGTGCCAAGTGGGAGATTGTTGGACAAAATGACCCATAGCGTCACTATTTGCGCAGATCATTGTGTTGTTGTAGCAAATTAACTATGTGACAAGGAAATTGCACTCTCATCATTTGTGATTAGATCACCATAGATATATAAATGAAGAGAGGTCCCTATGATTAGTTCCTGGATTGAGAATGATATGAGACAGTATCAATCCCCGAAGGATTAATCATTAAATATCCCTAGCCGGAGTATTATCGAGACTGGACATCGATAATGCGGAATAGGCTAGTATTGCACTTGTGTGCGTTGTGAGGGCACAACGGCATAGTTCTCATGTATATAAGTATTGGATACTTATGCAAGTGTGATAGGAGGTTGTGTTTCACCGATGGTACGGGAAACAGCTTCGCTCTGGATAGACCCCTCGGAATCCCATTGGTATTATGACTATGTGTCTATGGGAGGCCGAAATCAAGGTAGGTGTGTATAGTCTTAACCTGAGACTTACATCGCTAATGCTTTCGACAATCAATATACTTTAGTTGAGGTCGTCTAGGACTCTAACCGGTTCTGTGTACGCCAATGCTGGGTATATTGAGAATCGTAGTGTATTGGATGTGATGTCAAGACGGAAGTATCACTCCAGTCATAGTGGAGATGATGTCACGCAGGATACGGTATTAGCGCTCTTAAGTGCTGCGCGGCCATCGGGATATTATGACAAGGTCATGTATATTCGATTATAGAGACTAGTTACCAGACATCCGACATGTGCTTCGTACGGGGCAGACACTTATCCAGCCCCAGGCCTAGCACGTGACTATCCGATACTAGGCCGATATACACAATACAATCGTATACTACGCTTGATATTGATCTTAATATTCTTAATGGATATGTCCGGAGAATTGGGTAGACTTTGTGCTTTGCTAGGAGTCGACCTTGTCTCGTAAATCGGTAGAACGTAGTACTTGGTACATACGTGATTCGGATACTCCGACGACCGTATTACTGCCAACTTATCCGGGATCTCATGGGTCGATAATCCACCGATGACGCACAACTCGCACTCTTAATAATCTGGGATTATATAGAAGAGAGAGAAAATTAATCTAGGATTAATTACGGAGATATTTTATCTATGATAAAATATCGTCTAGAGAGAGATAACGATTAATTTGGAATTAATCGATAAATTAATATATTCAATATATTAAATGAAATTAGATTTCGACGCAGAATTAAAATAGATTTTAATTCGGGCGAACGAATTAATTTAGAATTAATTCGTTAGCGACGTGAATAGTGAATTCGCTAGGCGTAATCATCTTAATTACGACGCGACGGAAAAATCGTTAATCGGAATTAGCGAACCCGAGCCCGAGTGTGATTGCGAGCGCATTCGTATTTCGAATTCGAGTGCGGCGACGCAAGTCACATCAAGCGTCAAACCAATCGTCACATCAAGCGTCAAATCAAAAGTCACTTTGAGTGATTGATTGATTGATTGATTGATTGATTGATTGATGGATTGACTTGCATCACATCACTTTAATAAAGTGAAATGAATAGTTGATGTAAGTAGGTGTAATAGTGTTTGGAGGGAAAAGCATTTACTTTTGATTTTATTTAATCAATTAAGTAAATGGTTTTAATATTTTTTCTTGGAAATTATATAAAGCATTTTTGGAAAATGCTTCACCAACCTTAATATTTTTCATTCTCTTCTTTTCTCTCTTCAAGCTCACGCCCAAAGGGGCATTTCTTCACTGGTTTTGAACCAGAAAAACGTGAGCAATAGGGAAGCCAAGAGTGGGTTTTCATGGTGAAAATTCAAGTGCTAGCACACTTACGAGTCTTCGAAGGTGGTAGGGAGGTTCGACCATGAGCCGGGGGGATCCGTCGGACGAGGCTTGGAGCTCCGTTTCGTCATCTAAAATATCTGTTTTGCAAGGCAGTGGACTGCTGCAGTTCAAGCATGAAGCAGTGGGCATTTTGGCCTTGATTCACCTTCAAATCGACTCAACCGATCGATGTGAGTATTCCGCTACCTCCGTTGATGTATTCACGCATTGTTTTCATTGCTTGTTTGATCTTGGGACCTAGATTAATACCAACAAACAAAGTGTGCAGAATTTCGAATTTTGTTGCCCAAATCGTCGCTCAACCGCTCGATGTAAGTCTTCCGCACTTCCGTCGTTGTATTCACTTATGATTCATGCTTGGATTTTGATCTTGGGACCTGTAGAAAATCCAACACTTACCACTGGATCCACAAGTTCACCATATGGAGGAATACCAGAGTCAAACCAACTTGAAGAAACATTGAGTTTTGTCAACAATTTCAACAGACAATGGAACAATCCTTATTCCAACACCTACAACCCAGGGTGGAGGAATCATCCTAATTTTTCATGGAGCAACAATTCAGGCCAACAGCGGAACTATCCACCACCTGGATTACAGCAACAGAACAAAGGCCAGGAGCAGGCAAATGAACCAGGAATAGCAGAAGTGCTGGCTCAGTTAAAAAAGTACGATGCTATCTTTCAGAGCCAATCAGCTTTCATCAAAGCACTGGAGAATCAAATCGGACAACTGGCCAATGCTCAGAGTTACAGACCGCCAAGTACCCTTCCTAGCAACACAGAGCCAAATCCAAGAAACATGGGGAAGGAGCAATGTCATGCCATCATGTTAAAAAGCGGTACTGAAATCAACAAAGATGTTGGAGCCAAAACAACTGCTGAGGAAGTTCCAAAAGAAACAAAGCAACAGATGAAGGAAAAAGAAGAAAAGGAAAAAGAACAGATCACTCCACCTCCACATTTTCCTCAACGTCTTCAGAAGAAAAAATTGGCCAAGAAGTTTTCTCGGTTCCTGTAGATCTTCAAAAAGCTGCATATCAACATTCCATTTGCAGAAGCGTTGGAACAAATGCCCACCTATGCCAAATTCATGAAAGATATTCTTTCACGAAAATAGAGATTGGGAGATTACGAGACATTAGCTTTAACAGAAGAATGCAGTGCCATCATTCAGAGGAAACTTCCCCCCGAAGTTGAAAGATTCTGGCAGTTTCACTGTTCCTTGCGTCATAGGAGAACATAACTTTGGTAAGGCTTTGTGTGATTTAGGTGCGAGTGTTAACTTGATGCCTTTTTCTATTTTCAGGAAATTACCGATTGGAGAAATAATGCCAACTTCAGTCTCACTGCAACTTGCTGATAGAACGCTCGTATTTCCAAGAGGCGTAGTTGAGGATGTGCTGGTCAAGGTTGATAAATTCATTTTTCCAGCAGATTTTATTGTCCTTGATATGGAGGAAGACGCAGACGTGTCAATCATCCTTGGGAGACCATTCTTGGCTACAGGTCGAACCATTATTGATGTACAAAAAAGAGAATTAACCATGAGGGTACAGGACTGTTAGACATTATGACCCATAGCGTCACTATTTTGTAAATGATATTGTATTATTGTACAAAATTAACTATGTGATAATGAAATTGCCTTTTACCGTTTTGTAAAATTTATTTACTTTAATATATTAATGGCAAAAGTCCATATGATTAGTTCCGTATTGAGATGATATGAGACATTATCAATATAAAAGGTTTAATCATTAAATATCCCTAGTCGGAGTATTATCGAGATTAGACATCGATAATGCGGAATAGACTAGTATTGCACTTGTGCGAGTTGTGATGACACAACGGCATAGTTCTCATATATTTAAGTATTGGATACTTATGCAAGTGCGATAGGAGGTTGTGTTTTACCGATGGTACGGAAAACAGCTTCGCTCTGGACAGACCCCGCGGAATCCCATTGGTAGTATGTCTGCGTGTCTATGGGAGGCCGCATCAGGGTAGGTGTATATGGTCTTAACCTGAGACTTGCATCGCTAGTACTTGCGACAATCGGTAAACTTTGGTTGTGGTGGTTCGGGGCTTTAACCGGTTCTGTGTACGCCTCTTCTGGGTTTATCGAGAATCGTAGTGTACTGGATGTGATGTCAAGATGGAAGTATCACTTCAGACATATGGAGATGATGATCACACCTGGATACAGAACTAGTACTCTATAAAAGGTTGCAACCGTCGGGACAATATGACCAG
This sequence comes from Zanthoxylum bungeanum, assembly GCA_019454045.1. NCBI lineage: Eukaryota > Viridiplantae > Streptophyta > Magnoliopsida > Sapindales > Rutaceae > Zanthoxylum > Zanthoxylum bungeanum. The sequence continues at coordinate 9,870 of SKCR01035011.1, forward strand.
GTCAGGATTGTCCGATTTAAAGAGACTAGTTGTTTGATATCCGATATATGTTTCGTACGGGGCAGACACATTTCCAGCCCCAGGCCTAACATGTGATCATCCGATACTGGATCGATGTACGCGATACTACGGTATACTACGCTTGATATAGATCAAATATTCCAGTAAGAATATTTCTGGAGAATTGGGAAGGCATGGCGCTTTGCTAGAAGCCAACCTTGTCTTGTAAATCGGTAAAAACGTAGTACGAGGTATGTACGTGTTTGGATTATCCAACCACCGTATTTACTGCCAACATATCCGGAGATCTCTTGGGTCGCTTCCTGAAGATTCACCTATGATGTTTGATTCGAACTTTATTAATCTTGGATTAATTACGGAGAAACTTTATCTTGGATAAAATGCCTTATTAGGAGAGAGAGAGAGATCGATTAATTGGAATTAATCGATAAAATAATATATTCGATATATTATTAAATGAAATTAGATTTCGACGCGGAATTAAAATCGGATTTTAATTCGGGCAAAAGAATTAATTTGGAATAAATTCGTTAGCGATCTGAATAATAATTCTGCTAGGGGTAATTATTTAATTCTCGTCGCGACGGAAATTCGTTAATTCGGAATTAGCGAATTTGGGCCCGAAAGTGTTTGCGGACACATTCGTATTTTTAAACGGGTGGAATCCGCAAATCACATCGCGATATCTCATTACTTGATACGAATAGATGATGGATGTATCTAGTCACCTTTAAGGGATGATACATTGTCTCTATTCTCAATGTGAGATAATGATGGCAAATGATGAATTTTCCTTTGGAGGGAAAAACCTTTCACGGTTTTTGAAGGGTTTTTTTATTAAAAAATTCATTTGGTATTTGATATCATTTCATTTGCTTTTCATTTGTCTCTCACGGTTTTAGAAACAAAAGGAGAACAAAAATTGATAAGTCATACACTCCCTCTTCCTCCCCTTGCTCACGCCGTGAGCTTCAAACCAAAGGCAGAAAAATCTTTTTCATTTCTCCCCATTTTGCTAGCACATTGAAGGATCAAAGGAGGTGATAGGAAACAACCTTGGAGCTTGGAACACTTGAAGATTTGGAGCTTCTCTTCCTCTTCATCTTGGCCGAAACTTCCACCTTGAAGACTCAAGGATCGTCTTCACCATTTTCGTCACAAAGCTTAGTAAGTATGATTCCGCCATGTTTCTAGCTTTGCATGTATGTTATATGTATTTCTATGGCTTAATCTTTCTTTGGGACTAATTATAGAAACTAACAATGGTATCATGGAGCCATGTTTAAGCATGAAATACATTAGGGTTAATTTGGGGAAAATTGATTGAAGCATGTTCTTGTGAAATTGGATGCTAAAGTATGCTTATATGTATGTTATATGATATATTACATGATCAATTTTGAGAAAAATGCATTGGATGATTTTTCCCCAAAGTGGTTGTCTTGGCCGAATGTGGAGGTGCTCCCATTGGTTTGAAAATTTTCATGCACAAGTTTATTTGATGACTTAAGCATGATTACATGTATGTAATATGATATTATACATGATCAATTTTGAGAAAAATGCATTGGATAATTTTTCCCCAAAATTGTTGCTTTGGCCGAATGTGAGGTACTTCCACTAAGTTGAATTTTTTGCATGCACAAGTGAAGGGGTTTTTAGGGGCAGAATCCGGTAACGCAGCGGAAGCGGCGGAAAATCCTATATTCCGATTTCAAAACTTTTTCTCGGATTAATTAAATAAACATATTTATTTAATTATCCAATAATCAAATTATGAAATAAAATCAAATAAATCATATATAAGTGAATTTACCAAATTACCCTTACTTTAGTATTTTGTCCATTTTAGTCCGAAATTGATCTAATCAATTTTGAATGATTCTAAATCATTTCTAAGATGAACTTAGCATGTTCAAAACATCAAAACACCAAAAGCACCAAAATCCCAAATTTTTTAATCCTTGGCCGAATGCACCTCCAAGGTGCCATTTTGTGCACTTTGTCATTTCATGCATCAAAACACATCAAGATGTAATCCAATGAACATGAAACTTTATATGCATCATATACACATCCAAATACACAACATATATGAAAACCCCCAAATTTGGAATTGGTCATGAACCCTAATTTTTCAATTTCTTCAAATTGGACAAATTAGACCAAATTGGTTAAATCAACTACTTCAATCATGTTTCTTCCATCCAATCAAAGTCTCAACACAATGAAACAACTCAAGATCAAATCTAGGTCATCTAAGAGTGGGTCAACAACTCTAGATTAGCAACATGGTTTCCAAAACCTTAAAAGAAAGCTTATAACTACAATAGTCACAACCTTCCTTCATCGTACATGCTCAACACTTCCATCAAAACTTCCATCAACAAAAACACAAGGAATAAAGAAAGAAATAACCTAAGAACATCATATGTTAAAGCCTAGATCCTAAGGAACATTTTCCTTTCTAATAGCAAGTTGGAAAAAACTCACTAAAATCCAAGCTTTCTTTGATTTCTTCTTTCTTTCTCACAAGCTTCCTTTGCTTCCATTAATGGAGTTTTTCTTTAAAGTGTATTAGGTTAACAATGAAATGAATTGAAAAACAATATATACTTGTATCAAAGATGCCTTGGCCGAAATTCACCAACCAAATACAAGTTAATTAATTTCAATTTCATTTCACCTTACATTTGATCAACTTGATAAAATATCTTAATAACACTTTATAGATATTTAATTAAGTCAACAAATGCAACTAAGAAAATATATCTCTTATATATTAAGTGTATTGGCCGAAATTAAAGAAAATAAATGAAAAAGATATTTTTATTTTTCAAACAATTTTGAACAAATATCTTAAGAAGTCAAAATCAATTTGACAACCTTTTCCTTTAATGTAAAGTCAAACATTTACACTTATAATCATTTCCTAACTATATCATTTGGTGATATATTTATATTTTAATTATATTAATCATTTAACAATTAAATAATTAAATAATTAATTAAATACAAATATATCAAATATATATATTATATTTACTTTAAATATCTCAAATACATATATTGATGATATATGTCAAATACCTTTATTTGACTATTTATTAATGTGTATTTAATAATATCATTATTAATACAAATACACATTAATTAGGAAATGACGGTTCGGCCCGTTCGCATGTATTTTTCGTTTAACGATTAAACGATTTATAAATAATCATCATTATTCATAATTGTTGCTCTAGTGCTCTACGAGTATGTTTCATTATTGAGACTCTCTAGATTCAGGTATATCCGTCATGAAATCCAATTTCATGTACATAATCTATCCACCCGTAGATTATGACGATCACGGATAAACTAGCTGAATCATACAGGTCGAGGTCATTGCATACGTATAATCCCTCCGTCACAGGTATCCAGATAATCCCAGAGATATAGATGTGAACGTCAAATCTCTATAGGTATTATCTCATCGACGTATCTATTAGCAATCTCTAAATAACACTCGGAACTTACTTCCGATGTATACTGTGGCCACAGATTTAACAGACTGCTAATAATATATGGACTACCTATGCTCTGTACACAGAACTGACGGATCCTATCTTGACACACACAGGATATCCTGAGGATCGATCCACACCCAACGAACAGGCGGAGGTGTGATCTAAATAGATCAGTGACGTGACTGCCATCTAAGTGTGGAGGATGTCTCATGCATCCACAGTGGTGTCTCAAGTCGAAGGACCACTATGCTACTCAACCCGAGAAGATTCTTATTGACGTTGGCGTACCATCCATTAAGAATCTCGGTGATCTTCGGTGAGCCGTTCAGTGTTTATCCACTATAAACACCTACACGTCTATACGAGTCTCCATAGACTAATGGTTCATTGGGATAAACCATCGGACCAAATCTCGATATACGACATGTACTGGTCTCAACGGATTTGACTAACCGACCCGTGTTAGCAAATCTTGACCAGGAACTATGTTTGATAATATACATATAGCAGTGACACTTCCCAATGTCAATTACAAACTAACTTTGTAACTGTGTACTGCATTATATATTATCGGGCCTTTGTCTAATATATATATATATCACTAAACTACATTTAGTTTCAATCTAATCGTAACCAGATCGAATACGTATATAAGAACAAGAGGTGCAACCATAAATAAGTAATATTATGGAATAAGGGGATGTTCGAATTCATGAATCAGACATAAATACTGTTGGATAATATGACCCATAGCGTCACTATTTGCACAGATCATTGTGTTGTTGTAGCAAATTAACTATGTAATAAGGAAATTGCACTCTCATCATTTGTGATTAGATCACCATAGATATATAAATGAAGAGAGGTCCCTATGATTAGTTCCTGGATTGAGATGATATGAGACAGTATCAGTCCACGAAGGATTAATCATTAAATATCCCTAGCCGTAGTATTATCGAGACTGGACATCGATAATGCGGAATAGGCTAGTATTGCACTTGTGCGCGTTGTGAGGGCACAACGGCATAGTTCTCATATATATAAGTTTTGGATACTTGTGGCAAGTGCGATAGGAGGTCGTGTTTCACCGATGGTACGGGAAACAGCTTCGCTCTGGATAGACCCTTCGGAATCCCATTGGTATTATGACTAGGTGTCTATGGGAGGCCGAAATCAAGGTAGGTGTGTATAGTCTTAACCTAAGACTTAACATCGCTAATACTTACGACAATCGGTAAACTTTGGTTTTGGTGGTGGGGGATCTTAACTGGTTCTGTGTTCACCTCTTCTGGGTTTATCAGAGAATCGTAGTGTATTGGATGTGATGTCAAGACGGAAGTGTCACTCTCCAGTCATAATGGAATGATGTCACGCAGGATACGGTATTAGTGCTCTTAAAGTGATGCGCATCCAATCGTGATATTATGACCAGGTCATGAATATCCGATTATAGAGACTAGTTACCAGACATCCGATATGTGTTTCGGACGGGGCAGACCTTATCCAGCCCCAGCCCTAGCACGTGATTATCCGATACTGGGCCGATACGCACAATACAATTGTATACACTACGCTTGATACAGATCTAGATATTCTTTGATGAATATGTCCGGAGAACTTGGAATACTTGGTGCTTTGCTAGGAGTCGACCTTGTCTCGTAAATCGGTAGAACGTAGTACTTGGTACGTACGTGATTCGGGCACTCCGACGACCGTATTTACTGCCAACTTATCCGGGGATCTCATGGGTCGCTTCCCGATAATCCACCGATGACGCACAACTCGCACTCTTGAATAATCTGGGATTATAAAGAAGAGAGAGAGAGAATTAATCTAGGATTAATAACGGAGATGTTTTATCCGGGATAAAATGTCGTCTAAAGAGAGAGAACGATTAATTCGGAATTATCGATGTATTAATATATTCGATATATTATACGAATTAGATTTCGACGCGGAATTAAAATTAGATTTTAATTCGGGCAAACGAGTTAATTAGAATTAATTCGTTAGCGACGTAAATAATAATTTCGCCAGGCGCAATTATTTATTTAAATTCGATTGAATTAACGTCGCGACGTAAGCTCGGTATTTCGGAAATACATCAAACCCGAACGCGTGAGTGCACGTGGGCCCACTTTATTTGGAAACGTGTGGGGCCCACATGACACATGTCATTGTATGTATTATTTTATTGATAATGCATTGCATGTTGATAGTGTAGAATGCACTCAATGTTATTGCATGGAAATTGAGTGTTTGACACTCTAAGCCATTGCATGTTTTGTGTCATAATTTTATTATTTAATAACATATTATGGCATAATATAAATTGATTTTTGGTAAATCATTTTAACTTAACACAAAACATTTCTCTCTCTCAAATGCTCCTCTCTCTCTCTTCTCACACGCCCAATGGGCACAATGCTCACTGGTTTTGAACCAGAAAACGTGAGCAATAGGGAAGCTAAGAGTGGTTTCTCATGGTGAGAAATCAAGTGCTAGCACACTTACAAGTCTTGCGAAGGTGGTAGGGAGGCAGTGGACTGCATGCAGTAGGCTTACATGGCAGTGCGTTTTTTGGTCCATTTGTCTTCAAATCGACTCTAAACCGATCAATGTGAGTATTCCGCTACCTCCGTTGGTGTGTTCACACATTATTTCATGTCTTGATTTGATCTTGGGACCTTAGAATTAACCACAATGGCATCATTAGCTAATGTTGCAAGCATGAAATTTTAGGTTAAAATTTGGTAAAATTGATTGAAGCATGTTCTTGTGAAATTTGATGAATAAGTATGCTTGCATGTATATAGAATGATGTTACATGGAATCAATTTTATGAAAAATGCATTGGATGATTTTTCTCCCCAAAATTTAACCTTGGCCGAATGGGTGTAATGAATTGATTGAAGCATGTTCTTGTGAAATTTGATGAATAAGTATGCTTGCATGTATATAGAATGATGTTACATGGAATCAATTTTATGAAAAATACATTGGATGATTTTTCCCCAAAAATCCAACCTTGGCCGAATGGTATGATGAAATTGATTGAAGCATGTTCTTATGAAATTTGATTAATAAGAATGCTTACATGTATATAGCATGATGTTATATTGAATCAATTTTATGAAAAATGCATTGGATGATTTTTCCCCAATTCATGCCTTGGCCGAATGTGTTGCTACTTGGAGTGGATTGGAATTTTTTGTGTTTAGATCATTGGATGACTTAGAACGTGTACGGGACGTAGATTAGTAATTCATCAATCGATTGAAAACAATCGGCACAAAAAACTCACCTTTGGCTGAATACATAATGGACATGTAAAGAGTTGATTTTTTGTTAAAATTAATGTTGGACATTTATTTTGAAAAATAGATGATTAATAAATTAAATGGGTATTTTTGAAATATTTGGTTTAATATATTAATCTTGGTATTACACTTTAATTAATGGACTTTAATGTTTGGAATATGAAAATTTAATTAATGGGCTTTAAAAAAATTTAATTGGGCCTTATGGCTTAAAATTGGTTTTTATGGCACTTAAGGGTGATTCCTTATTTGGGCTTGGTAATTGGGTTTGACCCACATTGACCAAAGCCCAAGCCTTAATAAACCAATTGAAAGCCCATTTGACTTGAATTGAATTTAACATTGGATGTTAGTTGGGCTTTGAGACCCAATAGGATTAGATTTAGAATCTAAGTCTTTAAAGCATATTAAAAGTGTAAACATTTAATTTGGAATTAAATAATTGAATTAGTATTGAATACGAATTAAATTAGATTTATAAGTAGTTTGATATAATTCGTGAATTCGTACCTTATGTACTTATTCTCAATCGAGTTGGACTCGTGCAAAATCAAACCGTTGTTTGAACATTGGATGATCACTTTAAACAAAGACTAATTAATTGGATTAGATTGGTTGTAAAA
>SKCR01035012.1:0-17325 GCA_019454045.1 Zanthoxylum bungeanum
GCATGCAGTTTTTGGTCTTCATCTTCTTCATTTTGGTTGCCAAAAGCTTGAGATAGTGTGGTTGTTTGAACATCTTCTCACATGCAAGGCTAGCACCTTCAAGGGTCAAAAGAGGTGATAGGGAACTATCATAGAGCATGGAATACACAAAGCTTGGAGCTTTCCACATCTTGTCTCCCTTGGCCGAAAATCATCAACTTGGAGCTTCCATCTTGGCTTGATTTTCTACATCACTAAAGCTTGGTAAGTATGATTCCGCCATACTTCATCTTTTATATATATTCATTGTTGTATTTCACATGCTTAATCTTTCCTTGGGACATATTATAGAAACCAACATAATCTACCTTTATTATTTATAATTTAGAAATCTCCCTTATTATAATATATAAATCTGTGTGAATTTACCAACCAGCCATATAGGCGGTATCCTGATTATTCAAATTAATAATTATTACCAACCGACCAACCAGGCGGTATCCTCATTAAGTAAGGTTAAAACTAGTTTAAAAATAATTACCAACCGACCAATATGGCAGTATCCTTATTAAGTCAGGTTTTAAATAATTTATATATTATAATTAAGGGAGATTAATCTAATTATAAAATTAAAAATCTTCACCTTTACCCCAGCAGAAATTTAACTAAAAACATAAAAGAAAATAGAAGAAGAAGAAGAACTATTATTATTATTGAAAATTAAAATACATAAATTAATATTATTTATATTTATAAAAAACTAGATGCAATCATCTAAAAACAAGGAAAAGCTCCCAAGGAAAGCACACCAATGAAATGAAACCGAACTGAATTATAGGCAAAAATTGGGGCTGGCGTCGCGACGCTGAAGTACTTGGCGTCGCGACGCTGGCACGCATTTTTGGTAAACGCAGTTTGACCACGCGCATTCTATCGGCACAATCAAATGATGACACGTGGCACGCGGTAAGAGTGGTCCAATGAGAGGCTGGACACGTGGCAGCATGTGATTTGCCAATAATTCGGTCCAATGAGAAGTGAGACGTGTCACTCGGAGTGTCGGCACCATAGGTTTTTGACAAGTGGCACACGACGCATTTTAGCTGATCTTCTGAGATGATGACACGTGGCAGGCGTATTTTAGCGGATCGGTTGTGATGGTGACACGTGGCACACGCGCACGTTAGCAAAGTCAACTTTTCAGATTCTAACTTGGACCCGGCGGACGTTAGCAGCACTCAGCGCACATTAGGCGTCGCGATGCCAATGGTTTGCGTGTCGCGATGCGGAAAAATTACCATTTTACCCTTTTTGCCAATTTTCACTGTTTTGCTCCAAATCACCTCCAGAATGTCCTAAAACTTTATTTATCTACAAAATAAAACAAAACACACATCAAAATATTCACAAAACTCAAGAAACTATACAAAATATTAAGTTAAATGAGTGGGAATAGTGATAGATTTACCACTCATCACACCCCCAAACCTAACATTTTGCTAGTCCTCAAGCAAAACACAAAATAAAAAAACATAATAAATTTAACAAAGCCACTTTCATAGGGATAACGTTGCATTTAGCGTATGCAACAAGCCTTTAAACCCCTAGGTGTCCCTAGTGGACGAGTTGTAGTCTCGTGAGGGTTTACAGCAATGATACCCACAAACATTTTATAAAAGTAAAAAGGTAGTGAAACTAATGCACACAAAAGCAAAAAGACAAGAGAAAAAAGAATAAAGAAGTTAGTGACTAATAAGGTGAAACTTCTACTCCAAGTTACTAGTTGTTTTCTTTTTTTCTAAATTACTGAATAAATAAATTCTCTGATTATATTTACCATTCTCCATATGCACAGCCGATAAAATATTAATCAACTCATTTTTGCCCACAACATTCACAAGTGTAGTTGATAAGAGAGTAATATTTTGTCCTAAAGTTCTATCAAATTTCACACATTTTTGTAGCAATGGAATAATTTTTCGGATTTTTCTGATTTATTATTTGATTTTTGATTTTTTTTATATACAATATCTTCCGTCTATATAGCGAGCTTTGGGTCGGTGGCTCCCAAACCAGTTGGCTTTAGGGCACCAGGTTTTAAGACACCTCTACGGACTTAATTACTCAGACTTCAGATATATATATATATTTGCAGCATCTTTGATCCATGTAGCGAGCTTTGGGCTAGTGACTCCCAAACTAGTTGGCTTTATAAAAAAAATCAATTATTAAGTGCGGATATTACGTTTCATCACTTCCCTAGAATAAAATAAAATGCTGGGGGTTAGAGGATCCACTTTTAGAAATCTCAAATTATTATAATATAAAAATTGCCAGTATTATCTAATTAAGTTGAACCAGCCATAATGGCGGTGTTATTATTTATCCATAAACCAGCCATATATGCGGTAATTATCTGTCACCTAAAGACCAGCCATATAGGCAGTGTCACATTATGTTACATAATTAAAACCAGCCATTAAGGCAGAATCAACTTTTAATTCATATTACAATTTCCATATTATAATTAAAGTGAGATTAATCTACCTTTATTATTTATAATTTAGAAATCTCCCTTATTATAATATATAAATCTGTGTGATATTTACCAACCAGCCATATAGGCGGTATCCTGATTAATTCAAATTAATAATTAATTACCAACCGACCAACCAGGCGGTATCCTCATTAAGTAAGGTTAAAACTAGTTTAAAAATAATTACCAACCGACCAATATGGCAGTATCCTTATTAAGTCAGGTTTTAAATATTTTATATATTATAATTAAGGGAGATTAATCTAAATTATAAAATTAAAAATCTTCACCTTTACCCCAGCAGAAATTTAACTAAAAAACATAAAAGAAAATAGAAGAAGAAGAAGAACTATTATTATTATTGAAAATTAAAATTCATAAATTAAATATTATTTATATTTATAAAAAAACTAGATGCAATCATCTAAAAACAAGGAAAAGCTCCCAAGGAAAGCACACCAAATGAAATGAAACCGAACTGAATTTATAGGCAAAAATTGGGGCTGGCGTCGCGACGCTGAAGTGCTTGGCGTCGCGACGCTGGCACGCATTTTTGGTCAACGCAGTTTGACCACGCGCATTCTATCGGCACAATCAAATGATGACACGTGGCACGCGGTAAGAGTGGTCCAATGAGAGCTTGACACGTGGCAGCATGTGATTTGCCAATAATTCGGTCCAATGAGAAGGTGAGACGTGTCACTCGGAGTGTCGGCACCATAGGTTTTTGACAAGTGGCACACGACGCATTTTAGCTGATCTTCTGAGATGATGACACGTGGCAGGCGTATTTTAGCGGATCGGTTGTGATGGTGACACGTGGCACAGCGCACGTTAGCAAAGTCAACTTTTCAGATTCTAACTTGTGGACCCGGCGCACGTTAGCAGCACTCAGCGCACATTAGGCGTCGCGATGCCAATGGTTTGTGTGTCGCGATGCGGAAAAATTACCAGTTTACCCTTTTTGCCAATTTTCACTGTTTTGCTCCAAATCACCTCCAGAATGTCCTAAAACTTTATTTATCTACAAAATAACATAAAACACATCAAAATATTCACAAAACTCAAGAAACTATACAAAATATTAGGTTAAATGAGTGGGAAATAGTGATAGATTTACCACTCATCACACCCCCAAATCTAACATTTTGCTAGTCCTCAAGCAAAACACAAAATAAAAAAACATAATAAAATTTAACAAAGCCACTTTCATAGGGATAACGGTTGCATTTAGCGTATGCAACAAGCCTTTAAACCCCTAGGTGTCCCTAGTGGACGAGTTGTAGTCTCGTGAGGGTTTACAGCAATGATACCCACAAACATTTTATAAAAGTAAAAAGGTAGTGAAACTAATGCACACAAAAGCAAAAAGACAAGAGAAAAAAGAATAAAGAAGTTAGTGACTAATAAGGTGATACTTCTACTCCAAGTTACTAGTTGTTTTCTTTTTTTCTAAATTACTGAATAAGTAAATTCTCCGATTATATTTACCATTCTCCATATGCACAGCCGATAAAATATTAATCAACTCATTTTTGCCCACAACATTCACAAGTGTAGTTGATAAGAGAGTAATATTTTGTCCTAAAGTTCTATCAGATTTCACACATTTTTGTAGCAATGGAATAATTTTTCGGATTTTTCTGATTTATTATTTGATTTTTGATTTTTTTATATATAATATCTTCCGTCTATGTAGCGAGCTTTGGGTCGGTGGCTCCCAAACCAGTTGGCTTTAGGGCACCAGGTATTAAGACACATCTACGGACTTAATTACTCAGACTTCAGATATATATATATATTTGCAGCATCTTTGATCCATGTAGCGAGCTTTGGGCTAGTGACTCCCAAACTAGTTGGCTTTAGGGCACTAGGTGTTAAAACACCCTTACAGACTTAATAACTCGGATCTCAGATTTTTTTTTTTACTCCATTGCTTTTTGAGATGCTTCCTCCAATTAAACTAGAGCACTGAATATTACAAACTTTTCAATTACAGTTCATGTCCGTATGTTACAATGCATATTGATAATACCTGTCAACTGAGCATATGAAGATCCATTTTAGTCCGTATTATGGAGAATTCACAAATTAAATAATTTAAAAGGAAATAAACAAAAATTAACTTATTTCAAAACTGGTTTGAGATACGTCTCAGGAGTGGAAATTCCTTACACAACTATCTCTTACCAATTTCACATTTTTAGTCAAAATAAAAATACAAAAACGCAAAATATTTTTGTAATTTTTGAAAATTTTTCAATTTTTTTTTGTATTTTTCGAAAAATTTTGGATTAAAAATAAAAATAACACACAAACTAAAAATAAGCTACTGATCAACTAATTCCCTCCCCCAAACCTAAATGAGACATTGTCCCCAATATCTTAAACAGTAGAAGAAGAGTTTAGAAGATAATACCTGGTTAGCCGAAATTCTACAGGAAATTAAAGGTTAAGATCCAGATTAATCCGACGCCTCTTACCACGATCGTCCTCGAACCAATTTATCTTTGAAAGGATAGGGTCAACTTTTGGTTCATAGGCTAAGAGTTGGTCAATTAGATCTGGAGCAGTTCTGGTAGTAAATATGAGTTCTTTTAAAGGTTTTGACACGAACCCATTTCTTCGGGCATCATCAAGAAACACACAAAGAAAATCATAAAATCCATCAACGTTAAACAGCCCAATTGGTTTCTGGTGTATGTTCAAGTTCGCCCAAGATAACACTATAAAAATTTCCTCCAATGTGCCCAAGCCACCTGGCAAAGCAATAAAAGCATCTGCACGGTTAATCATTTCTACCAATCGTTCAGACATACCTGGTACGATCAGTTCATCTCCGTTTGATGATCCAATAAGATTTGCCTCTGCCAAGGGTTTTGGAATGATTCCCAAAACCTGACTGCCTCCTTCCTGTACGGCCTTTGAAACGATCCCCATTAGTCCAAGATTGCCTCCACCATATACTAAGTGCATATTCCTTACAGCTAAGACTCGACCCAATTCCTGTGTTGCTTCTACATATTGTGGCTTAACACCAACACTAGTACCGTAAAACACACAGATGTTTTCAACTCGTCTTCTTGAAGTGGCTTCCATTTTTTACTCTGGATGTCTTCAAAAGTGCAATGATGAGTTGAATTTATAGAACCTGAAAAGGGTGAGTAATAATAGCACTAGTATCTTCCAAAGGATGATTGTTAGCTAAATAACAAAAGAAATCATGGAAGGTCAAAAAGTCTGGATCATGTCTATGAAAATAAAGATAATTACAACATAAAAGCAAATTCAAGCAATAATTAAGGTAACGGAATTGTGTACGCAATACGCCACTCATTTGGTATATAAATCCATTAGGATGCGTCTCAAGAATCCATTCTTTACTCAACCATCGCTAATGAATTATCTGTTATCTTTGCCGAAAACCATTCCTCATGTCTTATGCTTTGGTTCAGTACAAAAATAACACACAAAATTAAAAATTCTACAACATGTATACACAAAATATAAAAACAAAAATTACAACAAATTGAATGGGTTGCCTCCCTGCTAGCGCTAAATTTTTCATCTTCAGCCAGACGTGACTGAAATCCATCTGTCAATGAGGTTTCAACGTCATTTTGGACGTCCGATTAAAGACAATCCCGTGAGCGTTGCTTTTGAAGGGTCTCTTCCAACGGTAAAGGGGCAAAAAGACTTTTATCCCATTCAGTGTTTGTGCCACCTTTTTAAACTTTGTCACTCCAGTGGTTCCTAAAAAGAAAGAAAGAAAATCAGGAGGTCTCGTATGGTGCTTGACTTGGAATGGAAGTTCCATTCTGTCAAGCTTCTGGGTGATATCTTTGATTTGTACTCCTCAAAATAGTGATGTTTCTCCTGAATGACTGAGATCTTCAATTTTGTCTGACAATTGCTCCTCCATTTGCTTTATTTCTTGCTCCACCTTTTCTTCACAGATGAATTTTAAAATTTCTGTATTTAATTCTTCATCAGTCATCTTTGAAATGCATGCTCTATAAGTGTCAATCTGAGGATGTAATGTTATGTCTGTTTTTAGGTCTTCATCCTCTGATCTGAGTGAAATATTTGGCTCAGGTAGATCTTCTTCAAACATTTGTGCAAAGCATTCTCCAAGATCTTCATTTTGAGGAAAGAAAGTCTGATCCTCCCTCGTTGGTGCAGTTGGTACAAAGAGCCCAGCTTCTTCATCCTCGTCAGAGTCAGAATAATAAAAATCAAACCGAGATTTTATTGGTTCAGGCTCATGAATTGATACCTCTGATTCTTGATACTGCTCTGCCTCGTCATCTGTTATGATGTCATGATGAATCTCAGGATTTTCGAAGGCTTCTTCAGTAGTATTTGAATTTGCTCCGTGAGATATGTGATTCAGGTTATCTGTTAATTGCCTAACTTGATCTGTCATCCTCTGTATAGACGCCGCTTGACTCTGAATTTGTGCATCAAATTGAGCTTCATGTTCCTCGAACCAATCTTTGAGCATGTGAATCAACTGATCTTCCTCTGATGGTTTTGATTGTTGATGAAGATCGTAGGTAGATGGTGGATAAGATGGAAAATATGATGGTTCTTCGTACCTTGAATGATTCTGATAATTCTGCCACTCTGAAAAGTATATGCATTGATCGCTCGGGTGGTTACCATCATATATTACACATCTCCACATTTCGTTCTGATGAGCAAATTTAGTATTGCTTGATTCTGACATCCAATGATAATTGTTGGGCTGGACAACAGGCCTCAGAAAACCGGACTGTTGCTCCTAGATTTGGGGTGTATCTTCTTCCAGTAAAGCTCGAAAACTTTCAATCTCCCAATAATGTTCCATTTTTCAATCACCTGAAAACAAAAGAAAGAAATAAAAGTTAAAGATAAAAATAAAGAAAATTAGATATAAGTAAATTAGATAGCTTCAAAATTAATAACTCAAGAAAAATAAGTCCCCGGCAACGGTGCCAAAAACTTGACCGGCGTAAACACACACGTATAACGCAAGCGTACGTATCGTTCAAGTAGTATAAAAATATCGATCCCACGAGGACTTAATTCCTACTGTTGTTATTAATTATTGATACTATTTATTTACAGGTATCTAATTATAGGGAGAAGGGAATTGATTGTTTTTGGTTGGTTGAATGTGGTTTTGCTAATTAAAATAAAAACAGACACAAAAGAAAAGACTAAGGAAAATAGAAGGAAGAGTCAAGGATCTAGGGTCGTGACTCCACACAATATTATTATAAAGATGAATTGATTCTCTTGTCTATGTGTAATAAATCAGATTGCTAACCTGAAACACGAAAATATGTAAAAGCCTATGTCGATGGTCAGACGCAAATACCCAATATAACCCAATTGAACCATATGTCTATGTCAACAAAATTACCTAGATTTATTAAGATTAAGTTCCAATTATGGCTACCCCCGCCCGACAGGTATATGTCTATCATGTAAGGAAATCTATTAAAGGGTTATCTATCCTCAAGAAAGATCGTGGGCTATTGAATCTAAGGCTGAAACCTAAAATCCCTATGTCTAGTTCATTTTAAGTTTACCACATCAATCTTATTGGTGATCAGACAACAAGAAGCATTAAGCTTAAGACTCAATAAACAAACTAAAGAATTACCCATAAAAAGAAAATCAATTATTAAGTGTGGATATTGTGTTTCATCACTTGAATAAAATAAAATACTGGGGGTTAGAGGATCCACTTTTAGAAATCTCAAATTATTAAAATATGGAAATTGCCAGTATTATATAATTAAGTTGAACTAGCCATAAAGGCGATGTTATTATTTATCCATAAACCAGCCATATAGGCGGTAATTATCTGTCACCTAAAGACCAGCCATATAGGCGGTGTCACATTATGTTACATAATTAAAACCAGCCATTAAGGCGGAATCAACTTTTAATTCATATTACAATTTCCATATTATAATTAAAGTGAGATTAATCTACCTTAATATTTATAATTTAGAAATCTCCCTTATTATAATATATAAATCTGTGTGCTATTTACCGACTAGCCATATAGGCGGTATCCTGATTAAGTCAAATTAATAATTAATTACCAACCGACCAACCAAGCGGTATCCTCATTAAGTCAGGTTAAAACCAGTTTAAAAATAATTACCAACCGACCAATATGGCGGTATCCTTATTAAGTCAGGTTTTAAATAATTTATATATTATAATTAAGGGAGATTAATCTAAATTATAAAAGTAAAAAGCTTCACCTTTACCCCAGCAGAAATTTAACTACAAAACATAAAAGAAAAGAAAAGAGAAGAAGAAGAAGAACTATTATTATTATTGAAAATTAAAATACATAAATTAAATATTATTTATATTAAAAAAAAAACTAGATGCAATCCTCTAAAAACAGGGAAAAGCTCCCAAGGAAAGCACACCAAATGAAATGAAACCGAACTGAATTTATAGGCAAAAATTGGGGCTGGCGTCGCGACGCTGAAGTGCTTGGCGTCGCGACGCTGGCACGCATTTTTGGTCAACGCGATTTGACCACGCGTATTCTATCAGCACAATCAAATGATGACACGTGGCACGTGGTAAGAGTGGTCCAATGAGAGCTTGACACGTGGCAGAATGTGATTTGCCAATAATTCAGTCTAATGAGAAGGTGACACGTGTCACGCGGAGTGTCGGCACCATAGGTTTTTGACACGTGGCATACGACGTATTTTAGCTGATCTTCTGAGATGATGACACGTGGCATGGCGTACGTTAGCGTAGATGATGATTGTCGGCATCTTAGGATGATGACATGTGGCAGGCGTATTTTAGCGGATCGGCTGTGATGGTGACATGTGGCACGGCGCACGTTAGCAAAGTCAACTTTTCAGATTCTGACTTGTGGACCCGGTGCACGTTAGCAGCACTCGGCGCGTGTTAGGTGTCGCGATGCCAAGGGTTTGCGAGTCGCGACGCGGACAAATTACATTTTGCCCTTTTTGCCAATTTTCACTGTTTTGCTCCAAATCACCTCCAGAATGTCCTGAAACTTTATTTATCTACAAAATAACACAAAACACATCAAAATATTCACAAAACTCAAGTAACTATACAAAATATTAGGTTAAATGAGTGGGAAATAATGATAGATTTACCATTCATCAGGAATATATCAGATATATTGGCATATATTGGATATATGTTTCGGACTTGGAGGTCCACCTACTGGATCTAGGAATTGGATGAGATCCAATTGATCTTAGAGATCTACCTAGTTAAGTTTCATACAATTTGTTGGCCAAAGTCAAGGTTGTGTGTTATTTAACGAGATCCTAGCCCACTAGGAAATTAGGTTTCTCGAGTACTTCACTGAGGGTTAGAAGCTCGCCGAAAAATAATGGGAGGCAAGTATCAAATTTAAAATTTCGTTTAAATACTTGCCAATATGCGCTCATTTCAATTTTCGTCATTAATTATTTATATATATATTAATTGGACTAATATTCAATTGTTATTTTAATTGAACAATTGGACTGTGTTCAAACTATTTCATTTATAGTTGATTATATAATTGGATATATTAATCAATATATTTGAATTTAACCAATCAAGTTGTAGTTAATTATATAGTTAGACTATATTAATCATTACATTAGATTGCACTCGAAATCGTTGATTGGATAGTTGGACTATATCAATCAAGATAACTGGAAAGATTAACGTCAAAGAACATAATCCTAGGTGGAAATATCTTTAACGACATAATTTTCTAGAATGGGAAACGAATCTCAGGATAGTCCTGGGAGTTGAGAAGTTACTCTATTTGATAAAGCGACCTCTCGGGCCTAAGCCCGAAGTTGAGCAAATAGTAGAGCATGAGATTTGGAAGACTTATCGTGATGATAAATTTAGTGCTCAATCAGTTATGCTTGCCGCAATGACTCCTTAATTTCTTCGTCAGAACTAAGGATTAGATCCTTAAACCATGATGTTGAAATTGAAGGATCTTTATAGATCTATTCTTAGATCTTAGAAGTACTAATTGCAAGAGAAAAACTCTTGGAGAGTTAATGGCTATGCTCAAGGAGACAGAGCCAGAGCTTGCAAATGGGCATGAAGCGCAAGGCGCATCTTACTTCAACATCCGAGAAGGTCAAGGCTTGGCCGAAGGCTTCTAGGGATATGAAAAATGGGCAAAGGCAAAATCATCACTATCTTCTAGGAAGACAAATGACATATCCCAAGATGTTTGCCTAAACTGTGGCAAACAAGGTCACTGGAAGTGTGACTGCCGTATGGACAAGACAGACATGAAGGAAGTGAAGATGGACAAGGATCCGACTTCAGGTATGTTTGTTATAAACATGTCCACTACTTGTTTTAAAATTGGATTTTAGATACTGGATGTGGTACATAAATATATGTACTGAGGTGCGGAATCTGCTGATTAGCAGGAGACTGGCTTCAGTTGAGATCGAACTGCGAGTCGAAAACGGGACGAGAGTCGCTGTTTTGGCTGTGGGAACCTAAGCTTTGGAACTGTCTTTTGGTCATGTACTTAAATTAAGAGATTGTTATAATATACATAGTTTGACTAGAAATATTATCTCTATATCTTGTTTAACTCGTTGCGAGTATACCTTTATATTCTATAACACTAAATGTTTTGTTTATAAAGATGATATTGAGATGTACACATTAGATGTGAATAACAATATTTTTATTTTGAATATAAATGAATCTCAAACATATAATATGGCAAATAAAAGCTCAAACTTTATAAATCTGTTGAGACTTAAAAGTGACATTGTTGTCTAGGACACATTAACAAGACTCGTATATCCACACTTTGAAGAGTGGATACTAGGACGGATTTGATTCTAATTCAAATGATGTCTACGAATCTAGTTTATTAGGCAAAGTGTGTTGGAAAATTATGACCCATAGCATCACTATTTGTACATATCATGGTGTTGTTGTACAAATTAACTATGTGACAAAGGAAATTGCTCTTTTATCATTTGTAATTATATTAAAAAGATATATAAATGATAAAAGGTCCTTATGATTAGTTCAGGATTGAGATGATATGAGACAGTATCAATCCACGAAGGTTTAATCATTAAATATCCATAGTCGTAGTATTATCGAGATTGGACATCGATAATGCGGAATAGACTAGTTTTACATTTGTGCGCGTTGTGGGAGCATAACAGCATAGTTCTTATATATTTTGGTATAGGATACTCATGCAAGTGTAATAGGAGGTTGTGTTTACCGATGGTACAGAAACAGCTTCTCTCTGGATAGACCCCTCGGAATTCCATTGGTAGTATGACTATGTGTCTATGGAAGTCCGAATCAGGGTAGGTGTATTTGGTCTTAACCTGAGACTTGCACCGCTAATACTTGCGACAATCAATATACTTTGGTTTTGGTCGTCCAGGGCTTTAACAGGTTCTTTGTATGCCTCTTCTGGGTATATTGAGAATCGTAGTGTATGGGGTGTGATGTCAAGATGGAAGTATCACTCCAGTCATAGTGGAGATGATGATCACGTATGATACGAAACTGGTGCTCTTTTATGCTGCAGCTATCGGGATATTATGACTAGGTCATGTTTATCCGATTATAGAGACTAGTTACCAGAGATCCGATATGTGTTTTGTACGGGGCAGACACAATTCCAGCCCCAGGCCTAGCACATGACATCCGATAGTGGATCGTAATACGCAATACTACGTATACTACGCCTGATAAAGATTACATATTCCTTTAAGAATATTTCTGGAGAATTGGGTAGGCACGGTGCTTTGCTAGAAGCCAACCATGTCTTGTAAATCGGTAAAAACGTAGTACTAGGTACGTACGTGTTCGGATAGTCCGACGACCGGATTTACTGCCAACATATCTGGGGATCTTATGGGTCGCTTCCCGAAGATTCACCGATGACGTATGACTCGCACATAATTAATCTGGGATTAATTAGATAAGAGAAAAAATTAATCTGGGATTAATTACGGAGATATTTTATTTGGGATAAAATATTTAAAGAGAGAGAACGATTAATTTGGAATTAATCGATAAAATAATATATTCGATATATTATACGAAATTGGATTTCGACGCGGAATTAAAATTAGACTTTAATTCGGGCAAATGAGTTAATTTAGAATTAATTCGCTAGCGATATGAATAGTAATTTTGATAGGTATAATTATTTAATTAAATTTGATTTAATTACGTCGCAACGGAAAATTCGTTAATTCGGAATTAGTGAACCCGAGCCCGGGAGTGTTTACGGGCCGACTCGCATTTCGAATTCAAGTGCGGCCCACAAGTCACATCATTAGTCATTCAATTGATGGATGTCTTGTCACTTTGAGTGATGTGATGTCTAGTCACTTTTGAGTGATGTGAGTAGTTGAGGGCATTAATTGCCATTTTGGCTCCAAAATTTGTTTGAATTTTTGGAAAAGGCATATACCAAATTATGGAAATCAATTTTGGTAATTTATTTTAGAAACACAACCAAAAAACAACTTCTCTCTTCTCCTCTCCTAACTCTCGGCCTAGGGCCAATTTCCTCTCTAATTTTTCCTTCAATGCCGTGAACTACACAAGGGAAAATGTGAAGATTTGTTGCAAATTTTCACAAGTGCTAGCACACTTTAGGAGTCTTACAAAGGTGATAGGGAAACCCATCTATGAGCATGGAATGCACACTTAAAGCTTGGAGCTTGAAGAAATCATGGAGCACAAAAATGGAGGCCAAAGCCGTGAGAACCTTGGAGGAAAAGCTTGAAGAAATTTTTGTTGTTCCTCGCATCGCAAAAGTGGATCATTGTAAGTATGATTCCGCCATACTTCTTATTGTATTCACACATGATTTCTATGCTTGAATGTGTTGAGTTTCAATCAAGTCCCAAGATCAATCATGCATAAAACGAGTTGAATACACATCAAATGAGGTGCGGAATTCATACTCACATTGATGGGTTTTGATGAAATGAAGAATACAAGCCTTCAAGCTCCCTCCATAAGCTCGCCCAAGGCTTCTCCTTGCTGTGGACTGCTCGGTTTTGGTGTGTGGTGGTCTCCTCCATGTTCGGCCATTGATGACCTCCATTGAAGCTCCAAGCTTCAAGCTTTCCAAGCTCACAAATTCGTTTCCCTATCACCTATGTATAACCCAAGGTGTGCTAACACTTCTTCATCTTCCTTACTTCTCTTCTTGATTCGGTCATACCAAAAACTTTGAGAAGAAATCGGCTCTAAGCCGAAAGTGGAAGAAGGAGAGAAAAGAGAGGGAGAGGAAGAGATGCGTAAAGGAGAGAGAGAAGTAAAAGGAAAATAAAAATGTATAGTTTTTTATATTTTTCCAAAATTAAAACCATTACCATATATTTTACTTTTCCTTAAATGCTAAAGTCAAAAAGCAAAAAGCAAAAGTTGCTTTTTCAACTTCTACATCAATCACTCAAATCAAGTGACAACATGTCACATCACTCAAAGTGACATTTGATTTGACGCTTGATGTGACTAGCGATTTGACGCTCGATTTGATTTGCGTGCCGCACTCGAATTCGAAATGCGAATGCCCTCGCAAATAATCCCGGGCTCGGGTTCGCTAATTCCAAATTAACGAATTTTCCGTTGCGTCGTAATTAAATGATTACGCCTAGCGAAATCACTATTCACGTCGCTAACGAATTAATTCTAAATTAATTCGTTCGCCCGAATTAAAATCTAATTTTAATTCCGCGTCGAAATCCAATTTCTTATAATATATCGAATATATTATTTTATCGATTAATTCCAAATTAATCGTTCTCTCTCTTTAATTAATATTTTATCCCAGATAAAATATCTCCGCAATTAATCCCAGATTAATTTTCTCTCTCTTCTAATTAATCCCAGATTAATTAAAGTGCGAGTCATACGTCATCGGTGAATCTTCAGGAAGCGACCCATGAGATCTCCGGATATGTTGGCAGTAAATACGGTCGTCGGACTATCCGAACACGTAAGTATCGCGTACTACGTTTATACCGATTTACAAGACAAAGTTGGCTTCTAGCAAAGCGCCATGCCTACCCAATTCTCCAGAAATATTCTTACAGGAATATATAGATCTGTATCAAGCGTAATATACCGTAGTATTGTGTATATCGGCCCAGTATCGGATAGTCACGTGCTAGGGCTGGGGCTGGATAAGTGTCTGCCCCGTCCGAAGCACATGTCGGATGTCTGGTAACATAGTCTCTATAATCAGATATTCATGACCTGGTCATAATATCATGATTGGATGCGCATCACTCAAGAGCACTAGTACCTTATCCTGCGTGACATCATCTCCACTATGACTGAAGTGATACTTCCGTCTTGACATCACACCCAATACACTACGACTCTCTGATAAACCCAGAAGTGGTGTACGCAGAACCGGTTAAAGCCATGTACCACCAAGACCAAAGTCTACCGATTATCGTAAGTATTAGCGGTGCAAGTCTCAGGTTAAGACCAAATACACCTACCCTGATGTCGGACTCCCATAGACACATAGTCATAATACCAATGGGATTCCGAGGGGTCTATCCAGAGCGAAGCTGTTTCCCATACCATCGGTGAAACACAACCTCCTATCGCATTTGCATAAGTATCCAATACTTAAATATATGAGAACTATGCCGTCGTGCCCTCACAACGCGCACAAGTGCAATACTAGCCTATTCCGCATTATCGATGTCCTGTCTCGATAATACTACCGGCTAGGGATATTTAATGATTAATCCTTTGTGGACTGATACTGTCTCATATCATCTCAATCCAGGAACTAATCATATGGACCTCTCTTCATTTATACATCTATGGTGATCTAATCACAAATGATGAGAGTGCAATTTTCTTGTCACATAGTCAATTTGTACAACAATACCGTGATCTGTACAAATAGTGACGATATGGGTCATATTATCCAACAATCTCCCACTTGGCACATAGCCAGTCACTCGAGTGTCTAACACCCGAACTATGTACGGTTCGCTCAAATTGCTGAGAAAAAGATTTTCGTCAGCGGATTTGCTTAATTATCGTCTGACGCGATTTATATGATCATCACACATCGCCACGATGTATGATCCGAACGAATCAGATGATATAGAAGTATATATCTGGATCGTCGATGAGACCTTTAATTCCTTAGCCTGTGCTGACGCCTAGCTCAGCTGCTAAAAGAACTATATCTAATCTAATTAGATTTATTTTCGATCCAAATGGCTTCTATTGCTGCCTCAGCTGCAGCAATAATCCGTATTTGTTGTTTATTCGGCAACAGTTATCTTGCTCGGAAGATTTCCAGCTCACTGTCCCAGTGTTCAAACTTTATAGTACCGCAGTATTTAATTGTTTGGAAACTTGCAGCAGTGATCCCAGTCACTTCAAGTTCTCCATCTCCATAGTTTAAGACAACATCTTTAGTTCTCTCAGATACTAACAGATGTTCTTAATCTTCAATCCAGTGACTATCACTTGGATTGACCCGATTGTGACTCCATATGCTCGAAGCGTATGAGACACCATATCAAGTACATTTTAAATGTACAATTTCCAGAGAGTGTTAACAACTCCAAATCTATCCCTGTAGATCTTTATTCCTTGAATAAAGGTTGTTACTCCCCAGAATTCTACGGAGAATTTCTATGAAAGAATTCTATGAAAGCCAAGCTTTCACCAATTGCTTTATGGGAATTCATTGTCAGTGCCCTCTCCCACTAACCTCCTTATATACACAAGAATTATTTCGTTTTGAGTCAAATCATAAACCATATGATTATTTCAAAACGACAATTCCTAGAACCTATGCTTGCTTCAATCCAAACATGGATCGAATAACCTGCAAACCTTGTTTGCTTGTTATGGTACGATAAAACTGACAGGATGTTATAAACATCCTCCGAAAGGTTTCCTTTTCAGGAAAGCGATTTTCCGTTAAGCTGTCATATTTCATAAATGAAATACACAGCTTTAGCAAGCATTATCCAAATGGATTTACAATGGCAACAGGTAAAAGGTTTCGTCAGAATCAACACAATGTTGATAACTCTACCTTTTCTTTACAAGCCTAGCTTAGTACGTTGGTATGTTGCCTTCCATGTATGTCTTCCTTGAAGACATTTAATGTACCAATAGGCACAATGCCTTGTGGTACAACAACTAGTATCCAAAATAATTGTTATACATGGAATCCATTTCGGATTCATGACACTTTGTCATAATAGGGAGTCGATACCTTGTATCACTACCTCATACGTATCAGTTGGTGTACCTTAAAAGATTACATCTTCATGAGATGAGATCAGAAACCCATACCCCAGGTTGTTTTCTGACTCTCTCTGATCTACGCGGTTTCTTGTGTATTTGAAGATTAATGGTATAGATTCATCATAGATGAACTATTTGTGTTCCATTAAGGACTTCGTGCCTTGAACAGTATTACTCCGATTTTCATCGAGTATCACTATCCTCCCACTGACCACTGCATATCGGTATTCCTCTCAGGAAAAATCGCATGGTGAGCAACAATCACATTGTTCTCATGTGAAATTTACAAGTACTATACTTAAGGTTTCCCTTAGGATAACCTATATAGGCACTTATCCAACTTGGGTCTTTCAGTTTGGTATCATCCAAACGTTATGCCTGGCATACCCAAATTACTAGAAATGAGAAACCCCGTTTCTTTCCTGTTCATTTCCTATATGACATCTGTCAAACAGATTTATATGGAACCTTATTCTAAATAAGTTTTA
>SKCR01035013.1:0-17272 GCA_019454045.1 Zanthoxylum bungeanum
GGGTAAAGGCGTACCTCGTTTTCAATTGTGGTTATATTTTAATATTAAAAAAAATAGTGTCTCTTTAGGATGTTGTTTCAATCAAGCCTTATTTATTTATTTATTTTCTTGTTTTTTTTCCTTTAATAATTACATATAACATACTTTTGATTTTTCTTCATTTTCGACCTTGAAAACTTCATAACTAGAAAATCTTATAAACATCAAAGTTGTAGATATTTGAGTTTTCTTTCATCTGAAATTAGAATAGTCTCAATCTGTTATCGAAATAAAAAGTTATGACCAAAATACTAATATTACGCAAAGTTAGAATTTCTGAAATTATCACTGTTAGAACGTCCTTTTAAGTTTATGACCTCCAAAATCCAAATGTCACGTCTATTTTTCTAGTTATGTATCCAAAGTATTATTTCACCTACATAAGAAATAAAAATCACAATAAAAATATATAATCATAAATTTAATTATTATTTCAAAAATGTGCTAAATTAATGAGAATAATGAAACTATAAGTGTAAAATGATTACTTTCTTTTTATTAAATGTACATTTTTTAGTGTCCATCGCATCCCCAACCAGCTTATTATTAGTCCATAGTAATTTAAGCGAAAACTTAAAAGAAATTTTTTTATCCAAGTTGATAATTATTTTCTTTTTTTCTAAATAATCAAATAAGTAAATTTTTCTGTACTTTTTACCATTCTTCCATACATACATAAAAAACAAAGTATCAATCAATTCATTATGCCCACAATATTCACTGGTCTTATTGAAAAGAGAGTAATATTTTTTGTAGGGGTTTTTTGGGCCAGAATCCGGTAACGCAGCGGAAGCGGCGGAAGATCGTATCTTCCGTTTTCAAAAACTTTTTCTTGGATTAATTAAATAAACATATTTATTTAATTACCCAATAATCAAATTATGAAACCAAAATTCAAATGAATCAAATTCAAGTGAATTTACCGAAATACCCTTCTATTGGTATTTTGTCCATTTTAGTCCGAAATTGATCCAATCAATTTTGAATGATTCTAAATCATTTCTAAGATGAACTTAGCATGTTCAAAACATCAAAACACCAAAAGACACAAAATCCCCAAATTTAGTCACCAAGGCCGAATGCACCCAATGGTGTCCAATTTGACCATTTGGTCATTTCATGCTTCAAAACTCATCTAAATGAAATCCAATCAACATGAAACTTTGCATGCATCATATAAACACCCAAATGCTCAACATATATGAAAATCCCCAAATTTGGAATAGGTCATGAACCCTAATTTTTCAATTTCCACAAATTGGACAAATTAGACCAAATACTTTAAATCAATTATTTCCATCATCATTCTTCCATCCAATCCAAGTCTCAACACAATGAAACAACTCAAGATGAAATCTAGGTCATTTAAGAGTGGGTCAACAACTCTAGATTAGCAACATGGTTTCCAAAACCTTATAAGAAAGTTAATCACTACAATAGTCATCCACTTTCTTCATCATACATGCATCACACTTCACCAAAACTTCCATCAATGAAAACCACAAGGAACAAAGAAATAAACATCCTAAGAATATCATATATTAAAGCCTAGAACCTAAGGAACAAATTCCTTACTAATAGTAAGTTCAAGAAACTTACTAAAAATCCAAGCTTTTGATGTTTTTAGCCTTTCTTCTTCACCAACTTCCTTTAGCTTCCTTCAATGGAGTTTATTTGATAAAGTGTGTTAGGTTAAGTGTATCATGAAATGAAAATCAATATATACCTTTACAATAAAGGCCTTGGCCGAAATTCACCTAATGAAAACCAAGTTTTGTAATTTCAATTTTCATTTCACTTTAATGTCATCAACTTGCATAAATATCTTCTAAACACCTTTATTAGATATTTATCTAAGTCAACAAAAGCAACTAACATCATTTACTTAATATATCCTAATATAAAATATTTATATTTTAATTAATTTAATCATTTAACAATTAAATAATTAATTATTAATCAAATACAAATATATTAAATATATGTATAATATTTACATTAAATATTAAAAACATATATTCATTTAGGATATAAGTCAAATAACTCATTTTGACTATTAATTAATGTGTATTTAAATTAATCAAGTATTAAATGTAAATACACAAAAATTAAGCAAATGACTATCTAGTCACTTTAGCACGTATCTTGCGTTTAACCTTTAAACGACTTTATAAATAATCAATATTATTTAGTAATGTTGCTCTAGTGCTCTACGAGTATATTTCATTATTGAGACTCTCTAGATTCAGGTATATCCGTCACGAAATCCAATTTCATGTCCATAATCTATCCACCCATAGATTATGACGATCACGGATAAACTAGCTGAATCATACAGGTCGAGGTCATTGCATACGTATAATCCCTCCGTCACAGGTATCCGGATAATCCCAGAGATATAGATGTAAACGTCAAATCTCTATAGGTATTATCTCGTCGACGTATCTATTAACAATCTCTAAATAACACTCGGAACTTACTTCCGATGTATACTGTGGCCACAGATTTAACAGACTGCTAATAATATATGGACTACCTATGCTCTGTACACAGAACTGACGGATCCTATCTTGACACACACAGGATATCCTGAGGATCGATCCACACCCAACGAACAGGCGAAGGTCTGATCTAAATAGATCGGTGACGTGACTGCCATCTAAGTGTGGAGGATGTCTCATACATCCACAGTGGTGTCTCAAGTCGAAGGACCACTATGCTACTCAACCCGAGAAGATTCTTATTGACGTTGGCGTACCATCCATTAAGAATCTTCGGTGAGCCGTTCAGTGTTTATCCACTATAAACACCTACACGTCTATACGAGTCTCCATAGACTCATGGTTCATTGGGATAAACCATCGGACCAAGTCTCGATATACGACATGTACTGGTCTCAACGGATTTGACTAACCGACCCGTGTTAGCAAATCTTGACCAGGAACTATGTTTGATAATATACATATAGCAGTGACACTTCCCAATGTCAATTACAAACTAACTTTGTAACTGTGTACTGCATTATATATTATCGGGCCTTTGTCTAATATATACATATCACTAAACCATATTTAGTTTCAATCTAATCGTAATCAGATCGAATACGTATATAAGAACAAGAGGTGCAACCATAAATAAGTAATATTATGGAATAAGGGGATGTTCGTATTCATGAATCAGACATAAATACGGCCCGGATTGGCGCTCTGAGCACCAACCCCAACATTTTTATCCTAGAGTTATATCAAAATTAACACCTTTTGGCAATGACAATTTATTAAAAATAAAAAAAAAATAATTGTTTTTTTAATAATAATACTTCTTTAACCCTTATAACGAACTTTGGGCCAGTGACTCGCAAATCAGTTGGATTTAGGGCACTAGGTGTTAAGACACTTATACAGGCTTAATTATTCTGATCTCAGATGTTAAAAAGAAGAAGTGGCAGATTTCCTTAACCTTTCTCTTTAATCCTTATAACAAGCTTTGGGTCAGTGAATCTTAGACCAGTTAGCCTTAGGGCACTAAGTGTTAAAATACCCATACAGACTTAATTACTCGAGTTAGAGAGAATACGTAGGGAACTTAAGTTTTTAAAAATTTAAGTTCAAGCTCTTTAATTTTATTTTAAATTTAAGTTTTTAATTTAATGTAATATAAATTCAAATTAATAATTTTAAATAAATTTGAAATCCAATTTTTATTTTTTTAAAAAAAAATTAAAATTAAAATTTTAAATTAATAAAAAAAATTGGACCAGAGGCGGATGCATGCAGGGGCCCAGCCCATATCAATTTAAATTGTTTCAGCCCACTGCCCACCAAGATTAAGCAAACCAATTTCAGCCATACTCTTAACCTAACTTGCCCACTGCCCACCAAGATTAAGAAAAAAAAAATTCAGCCCATACTCTTAACCTAACTTGCCCACTGTCGCATCCTTCAGTTCTCTCTCCCTTCACTTCACGTTTTCACCGCTGATCTTCTTCAGTCTTCAATCTTCACTCTTCAGCTTCTCTTTCTGATCAACTTTTCAGAGGTAACTAGTAACTACCATTTTGCTTCTTGCTTTCTTTTAGTTAAAATTGTTAAGGATTTCATCATGCTTGTAGTTACTGACAGATTTTATTATTATTTTTTTTATGTATATTATTATTAAAAAATATAATTAGTTTAATTCTGAGGAATATGAAATTTAAACTTGTAAATTTGGTGGCTTTTTGAAAAAAAAAATCATATTAAGTCGAAATAAACAAATTTGAAATTGGGTGTTGAAATTCTTGTTTGACATGCCTGCTACTTTTTAAATTCTTGTTGAAATTCATTTTTAAAGGCCTGCTGCTACTTTTGAAACAATTGTGGAGAAATATTTTAAGAAAACCTCAAAACTTTCATCATCAACCGATGATAGTTTAAAGGAAGAAGTTTCAAATTCTTCAAAGAAATTACAAAGAAGTGATGATTGTTCAAAAGAAAAGTGTCATCTTTGGAGAGAATTATTGATGTTTCCAAAGAAAATGATGTAGAAACTATTTTGTCAAATCTTCCTATGGATCCCGGTTTTCGACCTCGAATTTTAGATTACCATCCAAATATTCAAGATCAAGTTCGAAGAGCATATCTATGCAAGGGTCCTTATCAACCAAGAAATTATGATTTTCCTACTAGAAATTTTGGAAAGTATGAGAGAAGATTTGTGAAGTCTTGGTATGATGATCATATTAATTGGTTTGAATATAGCATTAGTAAAGATGCATTATATTGTCTTTATTGTTATCTTTTCAAACCGGAAAATGGTGACCAAGGAGGATGTGAAACTTTTGTTGGTGATGGCTTTAGGAATTGGAAGAAGAAAGAAAGATTAATGATGCATGTTGGAGGTCCTAAAAGTGATCATAACTATGCAATGCTTAAATGTGATGCATTGTTGAGACAAAACCAACACATCCAAACTTTCTTTGATAAGCATTCGGATCAAGATCGATATGCATACCGTATAAGGTTGAATGCAACAATTGAGTGTGTTCGTTTCCTTTTGCAAAAAAGGACTTGCTTTTCGTGGGCATGATGAATCAAATAATTCAACTAATCGAGGTAATTTTCTTGAGCTTTTAAAGTTTCTAGCTAGCCACAATGACGATGTTAGAGCTGTAACTTTCCATAATTCTCCACAAAATGACTTGTTGACATCACCGAATATACAAAAAGAAATTGTGCATGTCGCTTCAATTGAAACAACAAATGTCATTCTTCAAGATATGAGTGAAGCATTCTTTTCAGTTTTAATTGATGAATCTCGTGATGTATCAACAAAAGAACAATTGACTATTGTTTTGCGGTATATGAACAAAAGTGGGCATGTAGTTGAATGTTTCATTGGTATTGAGCATGTTACTAGTACCACCGCTTTGTCACTGAAGGAAGCAATTGGCAACTTATTTTCTAAACATGGATTGAATATTTCTAGATTACGTGGGAAAGAATATGATGGGGCTAGTAATATGTAAGGTGAATTGAATGGTCTGAAGACACTTATTTTAAAAGAGAATGGATGTGCTTATTATGTTCATTGTTTTGCTCACCAACTTCGATTAGCTCTTATGGCCGTGGCAAAAAATAATGTTGAAGTTCAATCTTTCTTCAATATAATTGCTAATGTGGTGAATGTTGTTGGAGGCTCATGTAAGCGTCGCGATGTTTTTAGAGAAAAATAAGATTTAGCAATTGTAAAGGAAATTTCTAATGACGAAATTTCAAGTGGGCAAGGGCAAAATCAAGAGACTAACTTGAAGCGGTTTGGTGATTCACGTTGGGGTTCACACTATGGAACTTCACTTAGTATCATTACCATCTTTCAATCCATAATTGATGTCATTGAGATGATTGTCGAAGATGAAGCAACTCGTGAACAAAGATTTGAGGCAAGTAATCTTTTAGATTCAATGAAATCATTTGAATATATATTTGGCTTATATTTGATGAAAAATATATTATCATTGACAAATGAATTGTCATTAGCATTCCAAAAAAAAAGATCAAGATATTGTGAATGCCATGAAGCTAGTTAGATTGTGTAACGATAGCCTGCAAATGATGAGAGGGAGTGGATGCGATTATTTATTTAGTCAAGTTGTCTTTTTTTGTGATGCATATAACATTGATGTGCCTAATATGGATGACATATTTATTACTCGAGGTCGTTCAAGGCGTAAAGCTAAAAAAACTACCAACTTGTATCATTATCGAGTTGAATTATTTTATGTGGTTTTAGATGCCCAACTTCAAGAGCTTAACAACCGTTTCAATGAGATAAACACCGAGTTGCCTCTTTGTTTAGCTTCCCTTAGTCCATGTGATTCACTCTCCTCATTCAATAAACAAAATCTAGTTCGTCTTGCTCAATTTTATCCCACAGATTTCTCTTCAATAGAGCTCCTCGTACTAGATGGTCAACTTGATACTTACATTATGGATATGCGTTCTAGTATTGAGTTTTCGAAATTGAATGGGATTGGTGATCTTGCAACAATGTTGGTTCAAACTAAAAAGGATAAGATATATCCACTTGTTTACTTACTTTTAACATTAGCTTTGACTTTACCTATTTCCACTTCCACTGTAGACAGGGTATTTTCAGCTATGAATATTGTGAAGACTAGACTACGCAACAGGATGAGAGATCAATTGATGAATGATAATTTAGTTACATATATAGAAAAAGATGTATTTAGGAGCATTGATAATGAAACTATCATTCAAAGTTTTCAAAATATGAAACCACGTCGTGGACAATTGTAATATGTAAAATATTCACTTATCAATATAGATATAAATATTTTGTATGTTTTTTTTTTATTTATATTTATTTTTCATAACTTTGCTCCCACTAGCTTGATTTTCTGGATACGCCACTGACCATGACCGTTCAGTTCGGTTCCGGTTCTCGGTTCCACATATTTGTGGAACCGAAATTATCCAGTTCTATTCCGGTTCCACAAGCGTGGAATCGGGGAACCGAACGGTTCGATTCCGATTCGCAACCGAACCGAACCGATAGCTAGGTCTACCACAATATTTTTTTTATACAACGTAAAAGATAACGATTTTAAGAATATAAATTTATACCCTTATAATTTAACTAAAAATATTTACGAGCGAAAATAAGAAACATGCACTCATTAAAAAATGAAATTTATAATTATTTGTCAAAATATATATTACCAATACCACTAATATTTAGTAAAAATATACCTACTCAACGACATTTTTTAGAGGAAAATTTAGAGCCACGAGAATTTGACAAATATCTTAGCTAAAATAAGTATGACAAGTTGGCTATGGACATTTAATGATGATCAATATATGAACAAAAAAAAAAACAAAATTTGTAATAAAAGTTTGTTGTAGTTAGGCCTAGCCACGGTTTCGATTCGGAATCAAATCAGATATAATCTTAAGATTACGGTTCCACATAATTTGGAACTGTAACCTTAAAATTCGGTCTTGTTACGATTCGATTAGTTTCGGAACCAAAACTAAACTATTTTTTTTCTTTTTTTCCCCTAAAAAATAAACAACCGAACCAGAAAGTTTCCGAAAACATTGCGGAAGGATCCTAAGCCCTCCGAACCTCTATGGAATTACTCAAATAATATTGTATCATCATAATTAATCTATATCCTTAATTATGTTCATCAAAACACAGATGCATGTGAATCCCGATTTTATCGGAAACTCGCTTTACTTATCAGATCGATC
Source organism: Zanthoxylum bungeanum (assembly GCA_019454045.1). Lineage (NCBI taxonomy): Eukaryota > Viridiplantae > Streptophyta > Magnoliopsida > Sapindales > Rutaceae > Zanthoxylum > Zanthoxylum bungeanum. The sequence continues at coordinate 7,797 of SKCR01035013.1, forward strand.
AAATTCGCTCCGATTTCTCTCGGATTTTGCCATATACACATATTAAATATACTAATACTCAAACAATCCAATTTATATCATTACGCTACTCTACGAAGCTACTGGAAACATTCGAATATTTAGCGGAAAGCTTGAAATTAGCGACTTTTTACCGGAAGGTCTTACCGAGATTTCGAGGCCATATACGGACTCCAAACGATCCCACGAACATGCTAGAATCGACAGAATTCAAATCGAAATTACTGTTCAAACGAAGGTTACTATTCATCACATATTTTCTCATCGTTTTGGTTAAAACCGAGCACGGATCTGAAAAAATTGTCACCGTGAACTTGTAGTACTCTCCAAGAGCTTCGATTTGCCGAGTGGCTCTGGCCGTGAAACGAAGCGACAAGCCGAGATTGAAAAGTTGAAGCTCGCGCATCTATCTTTCACGTTCTCCCAGCCGGCGCGACCAGGGGATCTTCAATGCGTTTTTGGAAATGATTGGTCGGGTGGTGAGTTTTGTGAGGTTATGCCATTTTTCGTGAATTCGGAAAATCTTGTGGTATTTATAGAAATGTTTCTGAAAACTACATTCTAGTACCCCATGAATTACAAATAGGCCTATATCCTTGTTTTTTTTTTTTTGAAAATTCATAATTTTGAGGTATTTCTGCTACAAATTTCGAAAAGTGCTCAACACGAAAGTTGTTCGTTTCGAAAAATGAGTCTGTTGGTTCAAGAATTAGTTCAATCAAAGTTTGTTTGCTATCTTTATGACCAAACCAACAAACCTTTTCGTATATAATAATATACACAAATCGCATAAGCGGTTCTTTTATGTCACTAGATTTCCAATGCATCAAATCTCTATTTGAAAAATATTTTGTACTATATTTCAACACTTAAGCTCTTATTCTGTGATATAGTCTCATTCCGAGACCCGATCTACAATACAAAATCATTCCAGAAGAGTTTCCGAATTTCTGGATATTATAATTCTCTCCTCCTTATAAAATTTCGTACTCGAAATTAATTCATCTTTATACATGCCGATCTGATTCACAATGAATACATGGAAAATCTCTAATCCATTTCTAGAAATTGTCTAACTGTATTTTCTTCATTTTTTGACAAAGGTAAACTATACTAACTTGATTGTTAACAAAAGAACCTAACTAACCAATAACTGCGAAGATTTAACACACCCCTAAGGGTGGTAATGGGCTTGGCTCGGGCCCGAACGTCTGTCGGGCCAGGCTTTATCCGGCCCGGTTTTTATTAATAAAAAAGATTAATTTTTTTTTAAATTTATTATATAAATATAAATAAAAAAATATAAATAATATTTTCTTAAGCACGGGTCGGGCCGGGCAGGGCAGGGGCTTAATATGCTAGGCCTGGCTCGGGCCCCAACCCGAGCCGTGCCTTTACTCCGCGGGCCCGGCCCATGATATTCTACCCCCGGGCCGGGCCAAAGTCCGGGCGGGCCGGACCAGGCTCGAGCTTTTATACCACCCTTACACACCCCTCCTGACTTCAAGCACAACTACGGTGCTACACTGAATTCTTAGTCTTAAATGTCTCAAACACATACCTTAGGTTCGCTAATATACCTATGGCCTTACAAGAGCCTAATACCGCTACTATATAACTACTTTGAATTCTCTAGTCACAATGGCTCATAAGGTTTCAACTCAAGATAACTTCTTCTAATACGAAAATAGCTAGTCTATACACATTAAAATGAGTCATCCATATACTCCAATACACTCGGGCTAGGCGCCAAGGAGAAAATCATCTCACACCAAAGGAAACATTCATATTACATACAAAAACCTACATGGTCTATACAAAATGATAAGTGTGGTTTATACCCACTTATTATGACATTCTTAGCTTATTATTTTGTTATATTTCGAGATATTTAATGTCAATTACAGTTTATTTTCTATTTTTATTTGTAGGAATATTAATACATAGATCCTGGGATAATTATACGTGTTTAGGGGACCATACGGGAGCATAGGACATAAGACGGGAGCAGCATGTGAGACATTCATCACCCAGCCAATTTCCCGAGAGAGAGGCGCCATGGCGCCACAAATCTTAAATGATCATGACGCTAACTATTGGATTTTTATAGAGATATCGAAGTCTATAGTTGATGATATTTTCACTCGGCACTCGAGAGAGGGAGTGGATGTTTTCGGAGTCTTGACTTATAAACAATATAACTGAACAATGATTAATTGACATGACAAATACATAGGTGACGGTTAGGTGAAATCAGGATCCAGAATCTCTATCGTATTAGTTCCTCCTATTTTATTATTTTTATATTTTATTTATTTACATAGATTTTTATTAATTATCGTCTAAATAAAGTTAGGATTATCAATTGTAGTACTTAGTGCGAGTTAACACAATCCTTGCGGGTTCGACACTTTTAACTCATATTTATACTAAAACTTGACACCGTACACTTGCGGTACGATATAAAAATATCACAACAAGTTTTTGAGCAGATTGCATCCTCCATAACCAAGCAACAGTAGGGGTATTTGAATAAAACTTCCACAGCCGCCAAACTATCTTTTTCATGTCAAAGCAGTCAATGGATACAAAAGAAGAAGCTACCATGACCACCATTTGAGTGGTTGCGTCTGGCTGAAGACGTTAAACTTAGCGCTATCGGGGTGGCAACCCTTGCATTTGTTTTATTATTATTTTCTTTACTTTTAATTTTTATTTTTTTTATTGTGTGATATTTATTAAATTGCATGTTATTTATGCAGGTAGCACGAGACATACAACGCCCGCGCAACCAAATTCCAACAAGCAAGAGCCTGATCAACTCCATGCACGGTAGTGTTGTTCCTCACTCTTGTTCTTTATATTTATCTTATATTGAGGACAATGCAAGTTTTAAGTTTGGGGGTGTGTGCATGTTGTTTACTTGCTATTTAGTTGTTTAAGTTTGAAAAAAAAAATTGTTTTAGTCTTTGATAGTAAATCATAAATCATGTGATAATATTGTCTGTTTATGGGTGAAATGTTAGAAACGATAAGTGCCCGATTTACTTTTATCTGATATCTTGAATAACTGATCAATGTTAGACTCGTAAGCACTTAAAATTAGGTTTTTAGCAGTAAGACTTAAGTAGTTGACAATGTGACTAGTTAAAGAAATTGCATGTCGATGAATGACTGTTTGCTTAGATATCTATCTTGATTTGCTAGTGTTATGAAGTATGGTATAGCTAAAAAGAAAAATGTCTCTAAAGAAAGAAAATAAACCACCTATAATAGATAAACGTGAAGCTATCCATGGGCGAGTATTAGGACCACCATGAGGAGAAATGCTACCTTAAAGGGTAGGTGAGTTGAAAAAAAATGAGTGCAAAAATGAGAAAAGAAAAAGAGACAATAAAATAAAAGAAAAATCATACCATACTGAGCACGAAATAAAGCAATTACAGAGCATAATTGAGATATCTAGGTTGGTTTGACCCATCGATTCTAATTTTTAAATGAAATCATTGAGTTGGCCTACTTAGGAGTCAAGCTGTGACCGAACCTTTAAACACACACACCATGAGTCAAGCTTAGATAATTTATTCAAGAATTTGGATTCGAGTTGCAATTGCATACTTTGAAGGTTCTTTAATTTCATTTATAAGCTTTCTTTGAGGATAATTTTATGTGCAACTATCGGGACTATCTTTTGTTATTTTCTATATTTTTTGCATGATTGTGTGTGAATGACGTTTATGGGTATCGTCACTGTAAGCCCTCACGAGACTATAACTCGTCCACTAGGGCCGCCTAGGGGTTTAAAGGCTTGTTGCATACGCTAAATGCAATCGTGATCCCTACGAAAGTGGCTTAGTTAATTTAGTAGTTTTTATTTATTTATTTGAATTTAGTTTTTATTTTGTCTTTTGCTCGGGATTAGCAAAACCTTAAGTTTGGGGATGTTTGATAAGTGTGGTTTATACCCCACTTATTATGACTTTCTTAGCTTATTGTTTTGTTATATTTCGAGATATTTAATGTCAATTACAATTTATTTTCTATTTTTATTTGTAGGAATATTAATACATGGATCCTGAGATAATTATACGTGTTTTGGGGACCATACGGGAGCATATGACATAAGACGGGAGCAGCATGAGAGACATTCATCACCCAGCCAATTTCCCGAGAGAGAGGCGCCATGGCGCCACAAATCTTAAATGATCATGGCGCCATGGCGCCACAATTGTTCATTAATCAAAGGCGCCAAGGCGCCCACTATTGTCCAATTCACATGGCGCCAGTTGAAGAATTAATCATGGCGCCTTCTCAAGCCTCACGCCCCATACAAAATCCAGAGAGAATGGCGCCTAGACGCCACTTAACTAAGCCACAACGCTGCGTAGGAAAAACAGACGCGTTCCAGGATTTGTGATTTTAGGGTTTTTAAGATCCCTAATTATACCCCAAGACTCCCAGTCTCCACTATAAATATAACAGTCCATCCAACACTCAAGGGGAGGGTAATACACAACATAAAATACAGAAACACATATTTTTAGAGATCCAATGAGATGATTGAAGAGCAACAAGAAGAGATTAATGCGGTGACGTCCCAGGAGGAAGAGATTCAATTCGGGTTTTATCTTCTTATTTCTTTCTTAGAACTCTAATGATTTCCATTAGATTCATGATTTTTTATTCATTGTTTTTATCTTTAGTCATGAACTAACTCCTTAATTCTGGAGAATTATATAACTATTGCTTGAACCTTGTATTGTGTTTATCAATTTTGTTATGAAGTTTTGTTGATTTATTTATATTCTTTTGAGTTTAATGCTTCTTGATTGTTGGCCACAATTGAAGATAATGAATGTTTAGAATCTATCACTCGAGAGAGGGGATTTTGAATGGATCTAGAGAATATGACCTAAGATTTTATAGAGTTCGAGAGAATCTGTAGTCCTTTTAAGTCGTTAACATAAAATCACAAAGCATAATGAGTTGTTAACTATTAGATTTTTATAGAGATATCGAAGTCTATAGTTGATGATATTTTCACTCGGCACTCGAGAGAGGGAGTGGATGTTTTTGGAGTCTTGACTTATAAACAATATAACTAAACAATGATTAATTGACATGACAAATACATAGGTGACAATTAGGTGAAATCAGGATCCAGAATCTCTATCGTATTAGTTCCTCCTATTTTATTATTTTTATATTTTATTTATTTACATAGATCTTTATTAATTATCATCTAAATAAAGTTAAGATTATCAATGTATTACTTAGTGCGAGTTAACACAATCCTTGTGGGTTCGACACTCTTAACTCATATTTATACTAAAACTTGACACTGTACACTTGCGGTACGATATAAAAATATCACAACACAAAACATAAGACATTCTCTGACATCGAGATACCCCACAGTGTAGTCATTGACTCTAGACCATGCAATTGGCTTCTCAACCATGCTCTGATACCAATTTTGTAACATCTCCCCTAATGTCAAGATGCCACCGGTAGGAGACAAGAAAACTCATCCTCATAAGCCTCTAATGATACTAAAATTTCAGTATGACCTCTGTTAAAAATCATGAAACATGGATCAAAGTCCAGCACCTCGAGGTGTCCTGATATTAAATTCAAAACAATCAGTCTCAACTCATATTCTAAAAGGCCCATGGTCTGAAAAATCTCAACTCATAGGTAAATAGGCCTCCGGACCGACAAATCTCAACTCATATGCAAATAAACATCAGGCCTGACATTAGATAGATAACTACAAACAACTACGTGCTCAACACGATTTAAAATTATACATACGATACAAATAAATAAACTAAGGCTGTGGGAGCCCATTACACATCCTAGAACAATACAACGACTCAAGACCAACTTGACTGCATCGGGGTGATCCACTGTCTTCAAAACGTCTATAGAAATCTTCTAGTTCTTTAAGTCGAATGCGGACCTGCAAAACTAACAAACTGTTGAAGTGTGAGATATAAAGCTCACTAAGTAACTCATGTATTATGTAAATATATCAATTAGCTATAAAAACATAAGCACTAATCAGAATATAAGTAAATATATACAAATTTAAAAGTCTTATCTCTATTCGATAGCGGTTTACGCATATTATACCTTGATTACTCACTCACTGTACTGAATGCAATATTGTGGAAAACTTACCTCTCGATTCCACACTATACTTTGTATCTATGGAATTTTGGCAACTTTTCCACACAATCTGGAAGTTCTCAAACGCATACGTATTCTTTATTCCGTACTATAGCTATACTTTACATACTATCGACATTAAATTTTTCCTAAACTGGAATTACCTTTTTACTGAAACACTAAGCTTAAACCTCAGACCTTTAAACAGTATAAGATACTGATGCTTGATTTCATCCATTGGAATCATCACAAACTGTAATATAAATGTGGTAAACACCCAACACTCAACCCTTACATTAATATCACAAATCGACCATGCATCTTAACATACAGTGTATACAAAGTACATACTTATAGCATACTACAATCTTACTCATCAAATCAAAACTAGATATAACAGGTCTTTCATATTAAAGAAAATATCTCCACCAGATAGGGGAACCAACTATGCAAGGTCCAAATTCTAGAACCACATTGTGATAGAGTAACAACTGCATCTGGCCCCGTGGAGCAAGCTATATGCAAAAACTAGAATTTCTATATCTGAAAATCGTAAAACTTTAATACAAACTCTGAAAACTGTATAGATTGGTAAAATAAGAAATCTCATATGTTGGAAAATATCAAAGGCAGCTATGAGTAAAATCGAATCTAAAATCTGTGATGGTATACAAGATCAAGTAGTGTCAAAATCCTATACATGAAATTCCAATTCTGTAATCTGTTGGAAATCAATTCTTTTAGAAAAGTAAGCAGTTATGCAAAAGGATTATCATGAAAATCTCCAGACAACTGATGAAATCAATTCCAAATCAACGGATTCCATAACTAGTGAAATCAAAACCCACGTACTATATAAAACTGTAAAACTCTTGTGTAAATTTTTGAATCTCTATAATTATAAATCACATAAAACCTTCTAAAAATTCTTTTATCTGAAAACTTTAAAAGACACTGTAATAACTTGGTGATTAGGGGTGTTACGTATCGCCGTATCCCTAAGCACATGTCTGAAATCTTTTGTAAAATCTGATGTTCAGTGGCATTACGTATCGTCGTCCCCCTAAACACATAGCTAGTGCCATGGGGCGTTACGTATTGTTGTCCCCCCGAAACACTGAGGTTGAGATCTATAGGTGGTACGTATCGCCGTCCCTCTAGTCTCGAATCTGGATATGAACTAGAGTCTAGGGGCATTACGTATCGTCGTCCCTCTAGCCCTGAATTTGTAACTGTCCATGTCACTGTAATAAGGATCCATGGGCGTTACCTATTACCGTCCCCCTGGTCTTGGATCTGTATCTGTCCATGTGCTCCGTGTCTCATTATGGGTATGTAAAATACATATGCATCATCATAGCAACCATATGAACATGTAAGTCATGCGATGCAATGCAATGCAGTGCCATTATAAATATACACATCAGCACATACAACCACAATACATCACGAGCTGGTGACATCTCAGTCATCCAATATATAAGAAGTAGGCACGTGTCTCATTTCAACAAACACATCCATAAGAAAAATGATTGCATGTGCCAACAAACATATCAACACATTTCATATAACTGGATCCACACTTAGATCAAAGTTGTTCCGGCCCAAAAACTAAGCTGAAGTCTGGAAAACTTCATTAAAACTCTTTTACAAAATTTTTACATCTCCAGTACTGAAAACATGTTATACTTGAAGATATGCTTAACTTTAAAAATGAAACGACAGCTTATTCTAAACTTTCATGTTGAATCTAGCTTATTAAAACTTAAACATAACAACATATCAAACAAAATCAATCAAACGTAATGTCATCACTGTGACATCGGGGTTGTCCAAGACACACACTGATGAGGGTAAATCTATAACTGGAAGTCAAGTGTCGATTTTGTTGGGTTTTCTAGGTCAAACCAAGATCAATTAAGCAAATGAAATGTGTGAATATGCAAAGAAGATAACGGAAAATACTTACAATGCTCGGTTGGATGTAGAAGTGAAGTTAAAAAATTTTGCCTCCATGGTTGTTGCTCCAAGCTTTCTTTGATGTATGTTGAGCTTCCAACCTTTGTGAATGAGATTCTTGAGTTCCAAACTCTTGGGAAAGTGTCCCTAACACCTTTGTATAACTCTTTGTGTGCTAGCACTTTGAAACAAAATGTAACAAATGCCTTCCAAAATTGCCTTGTAACTCTCGGCAATGAGAGTAAAGAGAGAAGAGAGAGTGGCGTGAGATGGAGAGAAGAAAAAATGAGTGAAAAGTGTTGTGTATGTTTTCAAAAAAAAAAAAACAAAATTTTGAATGATATACCAAATCCAAGATTTTGGTAAAAGTCATTCAACCTTTCACACTTGAGTGTTTTACACACAATCACCTACCAACAACTTCCATCAACTTAAAGTGACAAAGTTGACTAGTGATGTGACTTGTGATGTGACTTGTGGGCCCCACTTGATTCAAAATCCAAGTGGGCCCGCAAACACTCCCGGGCTCGGGGTCACTAATTTCGAATTAACGAATTTTCCGTTGCGACGTAATTAAATCATATTTAATTAAATAATTATGCCAAGTAAAATTACTATTCACGTCGCTCGCGAATTAATTCTAAATTAATTCGTTAGCCCGAATTAAAATCTAATTTTAATTCCGCGTCGAAATCTAATTTCGTATAATATATCGAATATATTATTTTATCGATTAATTCCAAATTAATCGTTCTCTCTCTTCAAATAGTATTTTATCCTAGATAAAATCTCTCCGTAATTAATCCTAGATTAATTATGTTCGAATTATACGTCATCGGTGAATCTTCGGGAAGTGACCCATGAGATCCCTGGATATGTTGGCAGTAAATCCGGTCGTCGGACTATCCGAATACGTACGTACCTCGTACTACGTTTTTACCGATTTACAAGACATGGTTGGCTTCTAGCAAAGCACCGTGCCTACCCAATTCTCCAGAAATATTTTTAAAGGAATATATAATCTATGTCTGGCGTAGTATACGTAGTATTGCGTATTGCGATCCAGTATCGGATGTCACATGCTAGGCCTGGGACTGGAATTGTGTCTGCCCCGTACGAAGAATATATCAGATTTCTGGTAACTAGTCTCTATAATCGGATAAGCATGACCTAGTCATATTATCCCGATGACTGCAGTACATAAGAGTACTAGTTCTGTATCCTACGTGACCATCATCTCCATATGACTGAAGTGATACTTTCATCTTGACATCACACCCAATACACTACGATTCTCAATATACCCAGAAGAGCCGTACACGGAACCT
>SKCR01035014.1:0-17383 GCA_019454045.1 Zanthoxylum bungeanum
TATAAATATTTTGGAAATTATATAACTCTTTTACAATTTTTATTTTCTAATCCATTCTCTCTCTTATTACGGTATTAGGTTTTGGAAACCTTTCCCTCCTCTCTTTCCTCTCTTCTTCCTCACGCCAAGGGGCTGCTTGCCTTCCTTTTTTTTTCTGGTTCAAACCGAATGCAGTAAAGGGAGAGAAAAGAAGTAATCTTGTTGCAAGATAAAAGTCCTAGCACACTCATGGAGACATATCAAGGTGATAGGGAAGTGATTTCATGAGCTTGGAATCCATTGTTGAAGCTTGGAGCTCGAAGATGAAGATGGAGTCCACAAACCCACCATGACCGAATCTTGAAGCCCAAACCAGTGGGTTTACCGTGAGCATGACAGAAGAGGAGAAGACAGTGCGTTCGTGGTTCATCTTCGGAGCATCCAACCGATCATTGTGAGTCTTTTCCGCACCTCATATGATATGTATTCAACTCGTTTTTGCATGATTTATGATCCTTGGGACTTGATTGAAACTCAACACCATCGACATTTTAGAAACTTTTAGCCCAGTTGTCATAAAATATGAACTCATCCCAGTTTAAATGGCCCGATAAGTTCGCATTTCTAACAAGAGGTCCAACTGAATCAAAATGATGATGGTCCTAAGCATAAGCATAAAGAAACAATTTCTACGGAGTGGCCTATCGGCATTTTAGAAACTTTTAGCCCAATTGTCATAAGATACGAACTCATCTCAGTTTAAATAGCCCAACAAGTTTGCATTTCTGACAAGAAGTGTAACTGAATCCAAATGATGATGGTCCCTAAACGCAAGCACAAGGAAATAGCTTCTATTGGTCATACAACTATGGTCTATGCAGGTTTATAGGGGTACGGACAAAGGCTCTCGTCGACGAAGGGTTACCCACAACTAGGTCTCCCCACTCAAGGGTTCGAGTGACCAAGTGAGCGCACCCTTTTTTATACACTAAGGTACGTGCCAACGGGTTATGGTGCGTTACTGACTGTCAAATGGATTTCCCATTGTAGATTCCCCAGAGGGAGGGCGGAGCGAACTCTCTTAAAAACCCAAGCCTCTTAGGCTCTTATCGCTTGGTGACAGGAATGAACAACGAGTCCTCCAAATTAGTCGATCATAGTAGGCTACGAGTACATGATTATCTATGTGCCTTCATAGCTTTTCCTTGTAGAAAGGTAGTGAATGAAGGAAGACACCAAACCATTACCTAGCCTTAAAAAATACCTTTGATTAAACCCCTTTCAACCCACGGTAAACACAGTTAACTGAAGCACAAACCACAATCATTACAAGACATATTTCGGGGCCAATTCTCTATCCCCAGTAGAGTCGCCAGACTGTAGGACATAGAAATCGACGACGCTGTCCCAGGCTTGCGGCCTGGTTGGGAGTACGGAGTAGCCCACGGGGGACTAAACAGGAGAAATAACATGGAGTCGCCACCCGATGTGAACCAGGAAAATGATTTAAGGCCGCACTCACCCCTCGCAATGGAAGACCTCAAACCGTTGGGTTCAGAATGGTCACTTACTTATGCCACTTGTAATGAAGTGATTTGTGCAATAATTTAATCGAATCTACGCAATATATGTTTCCAAAAGTATTCTACTTCAAAGTTCACATACATGAAAATAAAGCCATATCTGAGTCTGTATTTAACCTATATCTAAGTTCGCATGCATAAAAGTAAACTGGAATAACGGCAGGCATATAATATCATAAACACATTAAATTGATAAACATTGCAATACAAGTAAAACATAAATATAGAAGAGTCATAATTAGGTTTCTAGTGCGAAAGAAACAATCACGAGCAATCATGTATGAGAATATAATGGAAGAAGAAACAAACATGCATGAAATGGGATGTAACAGATGAAATCTTATTCGTGGAGCATTTGATAACGCGTTTGAATGGAGAAGGGCCGAGAACAGAGAACATGATTCGAGTTACGTTCTTGGGCGCGTTCGAATGGGATAAGACCTGATCCATGATGAAAGAGAAAATATGCGCGTTCGAGTAACGTTCGTAAACACGTTCGAACGGGGAGGGCCGAGAGCATGTGTTCGAGTTGCATTCGTAAACACATTCGAACGTGATAAGACTTGATGCATGATAAAGCAGAAAATATGCGGGTTCGAGTAGCGTTCGTAAACATGTTCGAATGGGGGAGGGCAAAGAGCATGCATTCTAGTTGTGTTCGTAAACGTGTTTGAACGAGGTAAGACCTGATGCATGATAAAGCAGAAAATATACGCGTTCGTAAACACATTCGAACGGGGGAGGGCCGAGAGCATGTGTTCGAGTTACGTTCTTGGACGCGTTCGAACGGGGTTACAAAAGAAAGGGGATCTATGGCGACATAAACACATATGCGAAAGACCAAATACGTAACGTGGGACCTCATACGCCCAATTTAACATGTTTACATCCAATCAAACATACTTCATCTGGCGCGACAAGACATCGTGGTAAAGGTAGCCTTTAGGCGTTTCCCTCGAATAGAGGACCTTTAATCCACCCTAGTCGAACCCATGCGCATCAAGTAATTATATGTGAATAGCGAAGTAATGATATTGGACATTGGATACCTGATTGAACACATCTCACATTCAATCAAACATGCCTCATCCAGCTCGGCAAAACATCGTGGTAAAGGTAGCCTTTAGGCATTTCCCTCGAATAGAGGACCTTTAATCCACCCTAGTTAGCCCATGCGCACTTGAATGCGATGCACGCGTAAATAAAGAAATGATATGCAAATGGTAAATGACATAATAAAAGGCGCGGCAAAACATCATGGTAAAGGTAGCCTTTAGGCATTTCCCTCGAATATAGGACCTTTAATCCACCCTAGTTAGCCCATGTGCATTATATTACAATGCATACAAATAAATGAGACAATAATGTGGAACTCCGTATGTCCGATTAAACATATCTCACATCCAATCAAACATACTTCGTCCGGCGCGGCAAGACATTATGATAAAGGTGGCCTTTAGGCGTTTCCCTCGGATAGAGGACCTTTAATCCACTTTAGTCAAGCCCATGTGTATTATGACTATGAATACATAAATAAATAAAATAACCACATGCGGAAAATGGATGACGGGATTACAAGCAATAAATGAATGGAAATTAAATAACAAGACGAAATATGTATTTTAAAGTTTCTCGAGTGGTACGTGGAGTTGTTTGCCAAGTACAGACCGTACTACCGTCCATTCAGATTCGGCTATGGAATTTACGTCTGGGTTTCCATCTGATATACCATAAGAGACGACACATATTTCATTCAACCAATAGCCATAACATGTATCAACAAACGACTCTCATGCGAAAGAATTCTAATAAACAACAAAAAATGAGAATAAATAAAAAGGGTGCCCTCAGGTCTAACCTCTTAGGACGTCTCTCGAAAGCGCGTTACACGGCCGTCGGAAGGATTGATGCTCCACAACTCCTCTGGTTCACTGGTCCACTGCTTCCTTTCGCTGTTTCGCTGTTTGGGCTGCCTTTTTTTTACTCCGTTTCGCTGTTGTTTTCACTGTATTTTCTGGTTACTATTTTGCAGTGTATGAGGGACTGTTCTTGCATTTTTAAGTGGTATTGGGGTTGTTGTTTTATGCTGTAATTGAGGTGTCTTAAGGTACGGTTTTTGGTCACTGTTTTTCGTAATTTAGCTAACTGTTTTGCGGTGTTTGGGCTGCTAATTGAGTGTGTATTTTCGGTGACTGCAGTACAGTTCATGAGGTTATTCTCGGTGATAGGCAGTGTGGTTAATATGAGGCTTATGGTGCGGCAATGTGAAGGTGTTTTGTGGGATATGTGATGCGGCAATGGAAGGGTTATTTGGTGAGTGTTTCCGTGATGGTGGAGTATAGTAGAAGAGAAAATTATTTGCTTGCTTCTTGCTTTTTTTTTCCTTGGGCATGTTGTAAGAGTTCAATTAAAGGTCCCAAGGATCACAAATCATGCATAAAACCGCATATAAACACATCAAAGGAGTAAGGCGGAAACATAACTCACATTGAACGGTTTTGATGAAATGAAGAACATGCGTTTTTAAGCTCCCTCCAAGCTCGGCAATGGCTTCTGGAACTGCAGTGGACGCACGGTTTGGGCTGTGAAAGTCTCCTCCATTTTCGGCCATGCAAGACTCCATTGAAGCTCCAAGCTTCAAGCTTTCCAAGCTCATGAAGACACTTCCCTATCACCTATGTATTACTCAAGGTGTGCTAGCACTTGTTCATCTTCCATTTTGCTTCTCAAAAATTCGGTGAACCAGAAAAATAAGAGAAGAAAAACGCACCATGCGTGAAGGAGATGAAGAAGAAAAAGAGAGGGAAGAGAGAAATCGTACATGTTTGCATGTAAGAGAGAGAGGACCGAATGTGTGTGTGTAAAAGGAAAAGAAAAGCAATATATATTTATTCATTTATTTTCCAAAAATAAATAAAACATATATATATATTCCAAACCTTTTCATATTCCATCACTTTTACTTTTAACTTTAAGTCATATCACATCACTTTTCACATCACATCTATTCACTTTAATAAAGTGACATATTGTCAAGTCACATCACTCAAAGTGACAATTGATTTGACGATTGACGCGACTAGCGATTTGACGCTTGATGTGACTTGCGTGCCGCGCTCGAATTCGAAATGCGAATGCGCTCGCAATCACTCTCGGGCTCGGGTTCGCTAATTCCAATTAACGAATTTTCCGTCGCGTCGTAATTAAGTGATTACGCCTAGCGAATTCACTATTCACGTCGCTAACGAATTAATTCTAAATTAATTCGTTCGCCCGAATTAAAATCTAATTTTAATTCCGCGTCGAAATCCAATTTCGATTAATATATCGAATATATTAATTTTATCGATTAATTCCAAATTAATCGTTCTCTCTCTTTAACGATATTTTATCCGAGATAAAATATCTCCGTAATTAATCCCAGATTATTTTCTCTCTCATCGAATTAATCCCAGATTAATTCTATCTCTCTCTTCTAATTAATCCCAGATTAATCAAAGTGCGAGTCATACGTCATCGGTGAATCTTCAGGAAGCGACCCATGAGATCTCCGGATATGTTGGCAGTAAATACGATCGTCGGACTGTCCGAACACGTAAGTACCTCGTACTACGTTTATATCGATTTACAAGACAAGGTTGGCTTCTAGCAAAGCGCCATGCCTACCCAATTCTCCAGAAATATTCTTACAGGAATATATAGATCTGTATCAAGCGTAGTATACCGTAGTATTGTGTATATCGGCCCAGTATCGGATAATCACGTGCTAGGCCTGGGGCTGGATAAGTGTCTGCCCCGTACGAAGCACATGTCGGATGTCTGGTAACTAGTCTCTATATCGGATATCGATCATGACCTTGTCATAATATCCCGATGGCCGCGCAGCACTTAAGAGCACTAATACCGTATCCTGCGTGACATCATCTCCAATATGACTGAAGTGATACTTCCATCTTGACATCACACCCAATACTCTACGACTCTCTGATAAACCCAGAAGTGGTGTACACAGAACCGGTTAAAGCCCCCTACCACCAAGACCAAAGTTTATCGATTATCGTAAGTATTAGCGTGCAAGTCTCAGGTTAAGACTATACACACCTACCTTGATTTCGGCCTCCCATAGACACATAGTCATAATACCAATGGGATTCCGAGGGGTCTATCCAGAGCGAAGCTGTTTCCCGTACCATCGGTGAAACACGACCTCCTATCGCACTTGCATAAGTATCCAACACTTATATATATGAGAACTATGCCGTTGTGCCCTCACAAACGTGCACAAGTGCAATACTAGCCTATTCCGCATTATCGATGTCCAGTCTCGATAATACTACGGCTAGGGATATTTAATGATTAAACCTTCGGGGACTGATACTGTCTCATATCATTCTCAGTCCAGGTACTAATCATGGGGACCTCTCTTCATTTATATATCTATCTATGATCTAATCACAAATGATAAGAGTGCAATTTCTTTGTCACATAGTTAATTTGCTACAACAACACAATGATCTGTGCAAATAGTGACGCTATGGGTCATTTTGTCCAACACATGTATCTTAAGGGAAGCAAAGGTTGGGCTCGTGTCATATTTTATAGGCAAATGCTATGGTTCCTCTTATGTGAATAGGAAAGGGAAACATGCAATCAATGGTGATATCTCCTAATTAGTTTATCACAAGGAAAATGTCTATTTAATTAGGGATATGATTGGGCTTGATTGAGAAGATGATATATTTGATTTGTTTTATTTAGGTATGTGAATTATTTAGATTGGATTTTTTTTTTTATTTTGGAATGTGATTTTTTTTTAATTTAGAAATGATATTATTTTAATTTGTGACATGTGTTTTTTAAATGTTTTAATTATTTTTGGGTGGGTTTTGGTGGGCTAATTGGGCTTGGGCGTGAGGCTAGCAACAAAACCAAAAGTACCGACACCATTCGAACGCCGATTCGAACGCTACACGAATGCCCGCAATCTGCTTGACGTTCGAACGTGTTCACGAACGCAGCACGAATGAAAGCAGTGAACATATGAATTGAATCTGATGATATACTTATTCTAAATTTCCCATTCCGACATTTGTTTCCCGCGACTTTCGCAACCTAAAGAGTAGTGCCTCCGTACGAGACTCATCATCGAGACTTATATGTAAAATTGCAGTGCCTACAACCGCCATATAATAAGTGCATATTCATTTCAGCTATGACTCTACCTAATTCCTGTGCTGCCTCAACATACTATGGTTTAGAACCAACACTAGTACTGCAAAACACACAGATGTTTCGACTCGTCTTCTTGAAGTAGCATCCATTTTTTTTTCTTTCTCAACTCTGGATGTCTTCAAGAATGCAATGATGAGCTAAATTTATAGAACTCGAAAAAGGGATGCCAAATGATAATTTTTAGCTAACAGTAAAATATATCGTGAAAGTCAAAAAGTCTGGATCCTATTGCAGAAAATAAAAGAAAATAAAAAAATAAATCACAATTATTAGTTAAAGATAAAAAGATAATAATATTTACAAGAAGTAACTGCTTGAATGACGTCTATGCGTCAGTGACAAGTTTCCCATCCAATTTTCTTATAAATTGGAAAACAGGGTCTTTTAAAGTTAGATTCCCAAGATTTAAATGTTGTCTTTCTTTTCGAAATTGTGCATATAACATCTGAATTGCGTGATGAACATATCCACTGGGATGCGTCTCAAGAGTCAATGATATGTCATCCAAAGACTCCTTACTCAAGCCATCCCTAATGAATTTAATTTTATCTTCACGGTTATCAGACACCATTCCTAAAGAACGACAACGAGTATTACATGTCATGCGTGCACATTTATAGCAAACACCCAATCTTTTAGCTCTTCTCTTTTTAGCATAGGTGTTTCTTCCTAAACCAGGCAGATATGAAATAAAAGAGTTAGAAGACTCACCTGCCAATCGGACTCGTGCTTCAATAATCCAACGAATTTCATTAGGAATACATTTGATCATCAGAAGTCGCATTCGTTCCATGCGAGCTTTGTAGACTTTCATCAGAGAGTTTTGAGGGGGAGAATGAAATTTCTTGTGAAGATTTCCGAGAACGTCTTCCATCCTGAAATGTGACTTTACCTACAAAAATTAAACACACAAATATAAAAACACACCAAATCTCAATATATACATAAATTGCATGGGTTGCCTCCCTACTAGTGCTAAGTTTATCGTCATCAGCTAGACATGACCGCCCGAACGTTAGGCTGTTGGGTTTATAAGGTAATCCCAAGATCAAATCAAGAATGAAATAATGTGAATAGTAAAAGAAGTATAGCGGAAATATACTTACAATGAACGGATGGATGGTTGTGTTGATAACAAAACTTTCGCTTTGATAAGTGCTTCAAGATCTCCTCTTTGAAGTTGTTTGTTGAAGCTCCGAGCTTCAAGGTAGAGATTCCAAACTCAATGGGGAGGTTTCCCTAACACCTTGTATGATCTCTTTGTGTGCTAGCAAAGGAAAATTTTGCAACAATATTTCCCCTTTTGAACTTGTAGAATACGGCCAAGGAGAGAAATTTGGGAGAGTTTTTGTTTTGCTTGTATTTTGTTTCAAAACCAAATTCCACTAATGAAAAGTCAAAACAAATTTTGGTATATATCCTTTTTCAAAAAGCAAAACCAAGTTTGGAGGGAAAAATGTCATTAATGCCTCCAACTACTCCCATCAATCAAAAAATGACTAGATGTCAATCACCAAAAAGTGACAAGACATCCATCACTTAAGTGACATTTGATGTGACTCGTGGGCCCCACTTTAATTCAAAATCCGAGTGGGCCTGCAAACACATTCTAGGCTCGGGTTCGTTATTCCGGATTAACAAATTTTCCGTTGCAACTTAATTAAATCAAATTTAATTAAATAATTATGCCTAGCAAAATTACCGTTAAAGTTGCTCGTGAATTAATTCTAAGTTAATTCGTTCGCCTTAATTAAAATCCAATTTTAATTTCGCATCGAAATCCAATTTCATTTAATATATCGAATATATTATCTTATCGATTAATTCTGAATTAATCGTTCTCTCTTCTAATTGAATTTTATCAAAGATAAATTCTCGACGTACGTCATCGGTGAATCTTCGAGAAGTGACCCATGAGATCCCTGGATATGTTGGCAGTAAATCCGATCGTCGGACTATCCAAACATGTGCGTACCTCGTACCACATTCTTACCGATTTGTGAGACATGGTTGGCTTCTAGCAAAACACCGTGCCTACCCAATTCCCCAGAAATATTCTTTTAAGGAATATGTAATCTATGACAGACGTAATATACGTAGTATTGCGTATTGCGATCCAGTATCAGATGTCACATGCAAGGCCTGAGGCTTAAATAGTGTCTGCCCCGTACGAAGCATATATCGGATGACAATCAACTAGTCTCTATAATCGGATAATCATGACCTTGTCATATTATCCCGATAGTTGCAACATAATAGAGAACCGATTATGTATCCCTACGTGATCATCATCTCCATATGACTGAAGTGATACTTCCGTCTTGATATCACACCCAATACACAATGATTCTCAATAAACCCAGAAGAGGCGTACACAGAACCTGTTAAAGTCCCGGACGACCAAAACCAAAGCGTATTGATTGTCGCAAGTACTAGCGATGCAAGTCTCAGGTTAAGACCAATTACACCTACCCTGATTCGGATTCCCATAGACACATAATTATACTACCAATGGGATTCTGAGGGGTCTATCCAGAGCGAAGCTGTTTCCGTACTATCGGTAAACACAACCTTCTATCACACTTGCATAAGTATCCAATACTTAAATATCTAAGAACTATGTTGTTACGCTTCTGTAACACGCACAAGTGCAATACTAGTCTATTCTGCATTATCGATGTCCAGTCTCGATAATACTACGACTAGGGATATTTAATGATTAAACCTTTATGTATTGATATTTTCTCATATCTTTTAATTCGGAACAAATCATAAGGACTTTTATCATTTATATATTAAAGTAATCTAATTACGAAATGATAAAATGCAATTTCCATTGTCACATAGTTAATTTGTACAAAAACCACAATGTCTTTTACAAATAGTGACGCTATGTGTCATAATTGTCCAACAATCTCCCACTTGGCATATAACCAGTCACTCAAGCATCTAACACCTGAACTATGTACATGTCGCTCAAAGTTTTGCTGAAGAATAGCTTTTGTCAGCGGATCTGCAATGTTGTCCTCTGATGTGAACTTCTCGATCTTCACATCGCCACGATGTATGATCTCACGAATCAGATGAAAACATCGAAGAACATGCTTGGATCGTTGATGAGACCGCGATTCCTTAGCCTGCGCTATAGCGCTGTTATTGTCACAATATACAATGGAACGGGCTCAGCTGCTAACAGAACTACTCCTAATCCAATTAGGAATTTACGGATCCAAACTGCCTCTTTTGATGCTTCAGCTGCAGAAATATACTCTGCTTCTGTTGTTGAATCGGCAACAGTCTCTTACTTGGAAGATTTCTAGCTTACTGCTCCGTTGTTCAAACAAAATATGTACCCGGATTGCGACTTACAGTCGTCTTTATCGGTTTGGAAACCTTCATCGGTAAACCCAGTTACCTCATGTTCTCCATCTCCATAGATTAAGAAAGAATCCTTAGTTCGTCTAAGATACTTAAGGAAATTCTAAACCGCCATCCAGTGACCTTCACCTGGATCGGCCTGATAGCGACTACACATGCTCAAAGTATAGAAGACATCAGGTCATGTACATATCATGACATACATGATCGATCCGATTGTCGAG
Source organism: Zanthoxylum bungeanum (assembly GCA_019454045.1). NCBI lineage: Eukaryota > Viridiplantae > Streptophyta > Magnoliopsida > Sapindales > Rutaceae > Zanthoxylum > Zanthoxylum bungeanum. The sequence goes on from SKCR01035014.1 coordinate 10,397, forward strand.
GCGAACGAGATCTGACTAATGTTGTCCCACTCATATCGAGTTTTAGGACACATGTCCTTAGATAGAGTGACGTCATATGACACTGGCAACAGTCCCCTCTTAGACTGTTCCATGTTGAATCTCTTCAACACTTTGTAAATGTACGTGCTCTGAGATAGTCCAAGCAGCTTTCTAGCTCTATCCCGGTAGATCTTAATTCACAGAATAAAGGCTGCTTCTCCCAGTTCTTTCATGGGGAATTTTAATGAAAGCCAAGCTTTCACCGATTGTAGCATGGGAATGTCATTGCCAATAAGCAATGCATCATCAATGTAAAGGACAATGAATGTCAGTGCACTCCCACTAACTTTCTTATATACACAATGATCATCCTAGTTTTGAACGAAATCATATTCTTTTATGATCTCATCAAAACATTGGTTCCAAGAACACAATGCTTACTTCAATCCATAAATAGATCGATTTAACTTGCAAACCTTGTCTGCATGTTTAGGTACGACAAACCGTCAGGCTGTCTCATATAAACATCCTCCAAAAGGTTTCCATTAAGGAAAGCAGTTTTGACGTCCATCTGTCATATCTCGTAATCGAAATATGCAACAATAGCAAGCACAATCTAAATGGATTTAATCATGACAACGAGTGAAAAAGTTTCATCGTAATCGACACCATATCGTTGACGATACCCTTTCGCTACAAGCCTAGCTTTGTATGTTTGTATGTTGCCATCCATGTCGGTCTTCCTCTTGAAGACCCATTTGCAACCAATAGACTTTACACCTTCGGGTGCATCAACCAGTGTCCAAACTTGGTTGGTGTACATGGAATCCATTTCGGACATCATGGCATCTTGCCATAAACCGGAGTCGATACCTTTTATCGCTTCCTCATACGTAGCTGGTTTGTCTTCCTCAATAAGATTAATATCTACATGAGGTGAGATCAGAAACCCATACCTCTCAGGTTATTTTTTGACTCTCTCCGGCCTACGAGATTCTTATGTATTCGAAGATTGTGGTACAGTCTCATCCCTAATGAACTGTTCATGTTCCGTTAAGGATTCTGTGCCAGGAACAGTATCACTCTAATTTTCATCGAGTTATACTATCCTCCCACTTACCACTACATTTAGGAATTCCTTCTCAAGGAAAACCGCATGTAGAGCAACAAATACTTTGTTCTCTTGTGGGTGATAGAAGTAATATCCTTTGGTTTCCCTAGGATATCCTACAACTCGTCTTCTTGAAGTAGCATCCATTTTTTTTATTTCTCAACTCTGGATGTCTTCAAGAGTGCAATGATGAGCTAAATTTATAGAACCTGAAAAAGGGTGAGTAATAATAACACTAGTACATGCCAAATGATAATTTTTAGCTAACAATAAAATATATCGTGAAAGTAAAAATTCTGGATCCTGTTGCAGAAAATAAAAGAAAATAACAAAATAAATCACAATTATTAGTTAAAGATAAAAAAATATAATATTTACAAGAAGTAACTGCTTGAATGTGTTGGAGTTTCTATAGGTCCCAATATCAAAACTCAAGCATGAATCATAAGCGAATACAACGACGGAAGTGCGGAATACTTACATCGAGCGGTTGAGAGACGATTTGGCAACAAAAACGAACTGAAATTCTGCTCACTGCTCATGTGCGCCCACTGCAGCAGTTTGGTGGTCTGTTTTGCGCCATTTTGAACATCAAAAACGAGCTTCAAGCTTCATCAAAAACGTTCCCTGCTCATGGGTATACTTCCCTTATCACCTTGGCATGATCCCGGAGTGTGCTAGCACTCTTGTTTTGCCACAAAACACACTTGCTTCCCTCCATTTTCTTTTATTTTGTTCGGCAGTTCACTGCCTCTTGAAACCAGAAAATGGCGTGAGAGAGGAAGAGAAGAAGAAGAAGAGGAGAGAGTGCCTTTTACAATTTATCTTTTTCTCTTTAATTAGTTTCAAAAACCGTGAGAAAGAAAGAGAAAAGCAATGATGAGATTTGATTTCCAAAAATGAATTTTTAATCAAAAAACCCTTCAAAAACCGTGAAAGGTTTTCCCTCCAAAAATTCATTAAATGGCATCATCTTATTACATTGAGAATAGAGACAATGTATCATCCCATAAAGGTGACTACATACATCCATCATCTATTCGTGTCAAGTAATGAGACTTCGCGATGTGATTTGCGGATCCTACTCGTTTCAAAATACGAATGTGTTCGCAAACACTTTCGGGCTCGGTTTCGCTAATTCCGAATTAACGCATTTCCGTCGCGACGAGAATTAAATAATTTCGCCTAGCGAATTACTATTCAGATCGCTAACGAATTAATTCTAAATTAATTCGTTTGCCCGAATTAAAATCCGATTTTAATTTCGCGTCGAAATCTAATTTCGTTTAATAATATATCGAATATATTATTTTATCGATTAATTCCAAATTAATCGTTATCTCTCTCATAATAAGGCATTTTATCCAAGATAAAGTTTCTCCGTAATTAATCCAAGATTAATTCTCTCTCTCATCATATTAATCCCAGATTAATATAAATGCGAGTCATACGTCATCGGTGAATCTTTGGGAAGCCACCCATGAGATCCCCGGATATGTTGGCAGTCAAATCGGTCATCGGACTATCCGAACACGTGAGTACCAAGTACTACGTTTTACCGATTTACAAGACAAGGTTGGCTTCTAGCAAGCATCAAGTCTACCCAATTCTCCGTGATATTCATCTAAGAATATTTAAGATCTGTATCAAGTGTAGTATACCATTGTATTGTGCATATCGGCCCAGTATCGGATAGTCACGTGCTAGGCCTAGGGCTGGATAAGTGTCTGCCCCGTACGAAGCAAATGTCGGATGGCTGGTAACTAGTCTCTATAATCGGATATACATGACCTTGTCATAATATCCCGATGGCCGCGCAGCACTTAAGAGCACTAATACCGTATCTTGCGTGACATCATCTCCACTATGACTGGAGTGATACTTCCGTCTTGACATCACATCCAATACACTACGACTCTCTGATAAACCCAGAAGTGGTGTACGCAGAACCGGTTAAAGCTTGTACCACCAAGACCAAAGTCTATCGATTATCGTAAGTATTAGCGATGTAAGTCTCAGGTTAAGACTATACACACCTACCTTGATTTCGGCCTCCCATAGACACATAGTCATAATACCAATTGGATTCCGAGGGTCTATCCAGAGCGAAGCTGTTTCCCGTACCATCGGTGAAACACGACCTCCTATCGCACTTGCATAAGTATCCAATACTTATATATATGAGAACTATGCCGTTGTGCCCTCACAACGCACACAAGTGTAATACTAGCCTATTCCGCATTATCGATGTCCAGTCTCGATAATACTCCGGCTAGGGATTTTAATGATTATCCTTTGGGGACTGATACTGTCTCATATCATTCTCAGTCCAGGAACTAATCATAGGGACCTCTCTTCATTTATATATATCTATGGTGATCTAATCACAAATGATGAGAGTGCAATTTCCTTGTCACATAGTTAATTTGCAACAACAACACAATGATATGTGCAAATAGTGACGCTATGGTCATTTTGTCCAACAGAATGACGTCTATGCGTCAGTGACAAGTTTCCCATCCAATTTTCTTATAAATTGGCAAACAAGGTCTTTTAAAGTCAGATTCCTAAGATTTAAATGTTGTCTTTCTTTTCGAAATTGTGCATATAACATCTGAATTGTGTGATGAACATATCCATTGGGATGCGTCTCAAGAGTCAATGATATGTCATCCAAAGACTCCTTACTCAAGCCATCCCTAATGAATTTAATTTTATCTTCACGGTTATCAGACACCATTCCTAAAGAACGACAACGAGTATTACATGTCATGCGTGCACATTTATAGCAAACACCCATTCTTTTAGTTCTTCTCTTTTTAGCATATGTGCTTCTTCCTAAACCAGGCAGATATGAAATAAAAGAGTCAGAAGACTCACCTGCCAATCAGACTCGTGCTTCAATAATCCACAAATGTCATTAGGAATACATTGATCATCAGAAGTCGCATTCGTTCCATGCGAGCTTGTAGACTTTTCATCAGAGAGTTTTGAGGGAGAGAAGGAAATTTCTTGTGAAGATTTCTGAGAACGTCTTTCATCCTGAAATGTGACTTTACCTACAAAAATTAAACACACAAATATAAAACACACCAAATCTCAATATATACATAAATTGCATGGGTTGCCTCCCTACTAGTGCTAAGTTTATCGTCATCAGCTAGACATGACTGCCCGAACGTTAGGCTGTTGGGTTTCTAAGGTAATCCCAAGATCAAATCAAGAATGAAATAATGTGAATACTAAAAGAAGTATAGCGAAAATATACTTACATTGAACGGATGGATGGTTGTGTTGATAACAAAACTTTTCCTTTGAGAAGTGCTTTAAGTCTCCTTGAAGTTTGAAGTTGTTTGTTGAAGCTCCAAGCTTGAAGGTAGAGATTCCAAAATCAATGGGGAGGTTTCCCTAACACCTTGTATGATCTCTTTGTTTGCTAGCAAAGGAAAATTTTGCAACAAAATTTCCCCTTTTGAACTTGTAGAAATCGCCAAGGAGAGAAATTTGGGAGAGTTTTTGTGTTTCTTGTATTTTGTTTCAAAACCAAATACCACTAATGAAAAAGTCAAAACAAATTTTGGTATATCCTTTTTCAAAAAGCAAAACCAAGTTTGGAGGGAAAAATGCTATTAATGCCTCCAACTACTCCCATCAATCAAAAATGACTAGATGTCAATCACCAAAAAGTAACAAGACATCAATCACTTAAGTGACATTTGATGTGACTCGTGTTGTGACTTGTGGGCCCCACTTTAATTCCAAATCCGAGTGGGCCTACAAACACATTCTAGGCATATGACTCACCCACTCTATCTAAGGACATGGTGTCGATTACGACGAAACTTTTTCACTCGTTGCCATGATTAAATCCATTCGGATAATGCTTGCTATTGCTGCATATTTCGATTACGAAATATGGCAGATGGACGTCAAAACCACTTTCCTTAACAGAAACCTTTTGGAAGATGTTTATATGCAACAGCCTGACAGTTTTATCGTACGAAGACTTGGAAACAAGGTTTGTAAGTTAAATCGATCCATTTATGGATTGAAGACATCATCGCGTTCTTGGAAGCAACATTTTGCTGAGATCATAAAAAAATATGATTTCGTGCAAAACGAGGATGATCCTTGTGTATATAAGAAAGTTAGTGGGAGTGCACTGACATTCATTGTCCTTTACGTTGATGATGTATTGCTTATTGGCAATGACATTCCCATGTTAACATCAGTGAAAGCTTGGCTTTCATTAAAATTCTACATGAAGGATCTGGGAGAAACTGCCTTTATTCTAGGAATAAAGATCTACCAGGATAGATCTAGAAAGCTACTTGGACTCTCCCAGAGCACGTACATTGACAAAGTGTTGAAGAGATTCAACATGGATCAGTCTAAGAGGGGACTGTTGCCAGTGTCACATGGCGTCACTCTATCGAATGACATGTGTCCTAAAACTCAAGATGAGAGAGACAACATGAGTCAGATACCGTTCGCCTTGGCAGTCGGATCAATCATGTATGCCATGATATGTACGAGACCTGATGTCTCGTATGCTTTGAGCATGTGTATTTGCTATCAGGCCGATCCAGGTGATGGTCACTGGATGGCGGTTAAGAATATCCTTAAGTATCTTAGACGAACTAAGGATGCTTTCTTAATCTATGGAGATGGAGAACTTGAGGTAACTGGGTTTACCAATGCAAGATTCCAAACCGATAAAGACAACTGCATGTCGCAATCCGGTACATATTTTGTTTGAATAACGGAGCAGTAAGTTGGAAATCTTCCAAGCAAGAGATTGTTACTGATTCAACAACAGAAGCGGAGTACATTACTGCAGCTGAAGCAGCAAAAGAGCTGTTTGGATCCGTAAATTCCTAATTGGATTAGGAGTAGTTCCGTTAGCAGCTGAGCCCGTTCCATTGTATTATGACAATAACGGGGCTATAGCACAGGCTAAGGAACCGCGATCTCATCAACGATCCAAGCATGTTCTTCGAATTTTCCATATGATTCGTGAGATCATACATCATGGCGATGTGAAGATTGAGAAGGTCGCATCAGAGGACAACATTGCAGATCCGCTGACGAAAGCTATTCCTCAGCAAAAGTTTGAGTGACATGTACATAGTTCAGGTATTAGATGCTTGAGTGACTGGCTATAGGCCAAGTGGGAGATTGTTAGACAATTATGACCCATAGCGTCACTATTTGTAAAAGACATTGGGGTTTTGTACAAATTAATTATGTAACAATGGAAATTGCATTTTATCATTTTGTAATTTGATTACTTCAATATATAAATGATAAAAGTCCATATGATTAGTTCCGGATTATAAGATATGAGACAATATCAATCCATAAAGGTTTAATCATTAAATATCCCTAGTCGTAGTATTATCGATATTGGACATCGATAATGCCGAATAGACTACTATTACACTTGTGCGTGTTTTGAAAGCATAACGACATAGTTCTCATATATTTAAGTATTGGATACTTATGAAAGTGTGATAGGAGGTTGTGTTTACCGATGGTACGGAAACAGCTTTGCTCTGGATAGACCCCGCGGAATCCCATTGGTAGTATGACTATGTGTCTATGAGAATCCGCATCAGGGTAGGTGTATTTGGTTTTAACCTAAGACTTGCATCGCTAGTACTCGCGACAATCAATACGCTTTGATTTTAGTCGTCCAGGACTTTAACAGGTTCTGTGTACGCCTCTTATGGGTTTATTGAGAATTGTAGTGTATTGGGTGTGATGTCAAGATGGAAGTATCACTTCAGTCATATGGAGATGATCACACATGGATACAGAATTGTACTCTAATTGGTTGCAACCATCGGGATATTATGACATGGTCATGATTATCC
>SKCR01035015.1:0-17397 GCA_019454045.1 Zanthoxylum bungeanum
GAAGGTGGTAGGGAGGTTCCCCCATGAGACGGGATCCATCCGACGAAGATTGGAGCTCCGTTTCTTCACCCAATTTTCTGTTTTGCAGGGCAGTGGACTGCTGCAGTGAGCTTACAAAGGCAGTGCGTTTTTGGGCTTGAATCGTCTCCAAATCGACTCTACCGATCAATGTGAGTATTCCGCTACCTCCGTTGATGTGTTCACACATAATTTCATGTCTTGTTTGATCTTGGGACCTTATAGAAAACCAACACGAAGGACCAAAATTGAGCCAAACCAGTGAGCTGCACACTATCACTGCCGAATGCATAAGGAGCAGAAATGGAATTTTTGTTGCCTCCAGCGTCGCGTCGCTCAACCGATCGATGTGAGTATTCTGCGACTTTCTCGATTGTATTCACACATGTTCATGCTTGTTTATTGATCCTTGGAACCTTAGCAAACTCCAACAATCGCATCATACAAGGTGCCTCCATTCTCATGTCTCTACATGGACGATCCGGATGAAGATCGTCATACAAATATAGAATGGACCTCAATTATAGATAAACCACAAACAAAATACCCGCTTTGTTTGCTCTCTATGGACTATTTAAGATTACTAACTTCAGACTTAAATCCTCTTATGTATGACACCCATACACTAAGTCTAAAGGCACATAAGTAATCTAGGGTATTCAAGATGATTTATAATATGCGAAAATTAAACAAACAATTTGATAAATGAATAATGCATCGTTTTATTTCAAAACACACAAGACCGTTTACATCACATGTAGCTCTTGGGCATACATCGCAACAATCTTCCACTTGCACTAGAGCAAATGGGACATGTCACGTAATCCTATACCATCTAGGTGACCTTCAAAAAATTTAGGCGGTAAGGTCTTTGTAAACTGGTCAGCCAGGTTCTCTACGGATGCAATCTTTGTGACGGTAACGTCTCCTCTGTGCATTATCTCCTTGATGGGATGATATTTCCTCTTTATATGCTTTCCCCTTTTGTGGCTTGTTGGTTCTTTGGAGTTTGCCACCGCACCACTATTATCACAATAGAGTGTGAGTGGTTTATCCATATATGGAACAACTTCCAGATCTCCCAAGAATTTACGGAGCCAGACTGCTTCCTTAGCTGTTCCACAAGCTGCTACATATTTATCCTCCATGGTGGAGTCAGCAATGCAAGATTCTTTATACTCCACCATACTATAGCCCACCACCTAGGGTGAACGCTGATCCAGATATGGATTTCCTAGAATCGACATCTGCCTGAAAATCAGAGTCTGTATATCCCCTTAGGATCATATCCTCACCGGAATACACAAGCATATAATCTCTCATTCTCTTAAGATACTTGAGAATGTGTTTCATAACCACCCAGTGATCCAATCCTGGGTTTGACTGAAACCTACTGACTACTCCCACTGTAAAATAGATGACCGGTCTCGTGCATAACATGACATACATGAGACTACCAACTGCTGAGGCGTATGTGATATGTCTCATTTCCTCAACATATTGAGGTGGCTTAGGAGACTGCTAATTTGACAAGTGGATTCCATGCCGATAAGGCAGATTTCCTTTTGTGGAATTCTGTATCCCAAATTGCACAAGGATCTTGCCGATATATGATGCCTGAGACATAGCTAATAGTCGTTTCTTGCGATCCCGAAGTATCTGGATCCCAAGAATATAACTGGCCTCTCCCAAATCTTTCATTTGGAATTGGTTAGCTAGCCAGGTTTTTACGTCTGATAATATCTTTATATCATTCCTAATGAGTAAAATATCATCGATGTATAAAATAAGAAAAACCACCTTCCCGTCAATGACGCGCTTGTATACACAAGGCTCATCAACATTCTGCTCAAAGTCATAAGACTTGATCGTGGTATCAAATCTTATATTCCAAGATCGAGATGCATGCTTGAGTCCATAAATGGACCTTTGCAACTTGCAAACCTTTTGCTCTTGACCTTGGGCGATGAACCCCTCTAGTTGTATCATATAGATACTCTCATCAAGATTTCCATTCTAGAATGTAGTCTTGACATCCATTTGCCAAATTTCATAGTCATAATATGCGGCAATGGATAGAAGAGTGCGGATGGATTTAAGCATGGCTATTGGCGAGAAAGTTTCCTCATAGTCAACTCCCTCTTTCTAGGTATAACCATTGGCCACTAGTCTAGCCTTAAAGGTCTGTACCTTCCCATCTGATCCCCTCTTCCTCTTTTAGATCCACTTGCAACCTATTTCGTTTTACCCCATCAGGTTGGTCTACAAGTTCCCAGACTAAGTTGGAGTACATGGACTCTATCTCTAAGTTCATGGCTTTGAGCCATTCCTCTTTGTCAGAATCATCCATTGCACTACGATAGGTCAATGGATCATCTATACCATCGCTGGATGCGAAAACTTGTGCCTCTCCAACCCTAAGGTAGCGATCAGGTTGCCATACAACCCTCCCACTGCGTCTAGGTGGTAGATCATTCTGAAAAATTTGTATATGACTGTCAGATGTCGAATGTGCTATGTTTTTGTCATTTTTTTTACGGTGGTGTGCTGGTCGAACCAGTAAGTAACTCCTCGAGTAACACCTTACTCCGAGGTTTGAACTCCCTCATATAGTCCTCCTCTATAAATGTGGCATTTGTCGATAAAAATACTTTGTTATCATCAGGACTATAAAAGAATCCACCCCTAGTTTCCTTAGGATAGCCTACAAATAAGCACACCTGAGAACGTGGATCCAACTTTGTAGTCTTAGTCTTCAGCACATCTGCTGGACACCCTCATATGAGGAAATGTTGTAAACTAGTTTTACGACCATTCCACAACTCTAAGGGAGTCTTAGGAACAGACATAGATGGAACTACATTGAGGATATACATTGTAATTTACAGTGCATATCCCCAGAATGAACCAGGTAGTGAGCTATAACTAAACATAGGTCTTATCATGTCTAGTAGGGTCTGATTTCTCCTCTCTGCAACACCATTTTACTGTGGTGTTCCATGCGTTGTGAGCTGGGATACTATTCCATGCTCAACTAAGAATTCCTTGAAATCTATGTCGAGGTATTCCCCTCCACGATCCGATCGTAGAGCTTTGATTGTCTTACCTAATTGGTTTTCAACCTCAGCACGATACTCTTTGAAGTTTTCAAAGGTATCTGATTTGTGATGCATTAGGTAGACATACCAAAATCTTGAATAATCATCAATGAATGTGCAAAGTATTCATAACTACCTTGGGCTCTTACATTCATCGGTCCGCAAACATCCGAATGTATTAGCTCAATGGTTGACTGGCTCTTATACCTTTTCCAGTAAAAGGTCTCTTGGTCATTTTTCCTTCTAAATAAGATTCACAAACTGGTAAAGTCACGAGCTTTAACTGGTTTAAGGCTCCGTTCTTTATCAATCTATTTATCTGATCAATGTTGATATGACCAAGTCTATGATGCCATAGATATGTGCATCGTGACAAATCTTTGGCTGTTTAGTTTTAGGTTTCTCAACCTTAAACATTTCAGCATTGAGCAGTGACCTATGTGTTAACGGTCTTAACACATACAAGTTATTTTCTAAGTTTCTCGTGCATATAGTTAATCCATTTCTACCAATAATAACCAAATTGCTATTAAAAGAAACTGAATATCCATCATCCAATAGTTTAGAAACAGAAATTAAATTCCTGCGAAAACCAGGAATGAATAACATATTGTTCAAATTAAAATAACTATTATTCATGAAATTTAAACTAGAAACTCCAATTGCTCTTGCTGAAACGACATCCCATGTCCTGACCCTCATGGTGTAGTCACCTTCAGCAAGGTCCTGTTGAGTTTCTCTAAGGTCCCAAGGAACATTATCAAGCAAGAAATAACATGTGAATACATTAAGGAGGTGCCGAATACTCACAATGATCGGTTGAGGCGATGCGAGGAACAACAAAAACTTCAAGCTTTTCTCCTCCAAGGTTCACGGCAGTGACAGTTTTGGTCCTCCAAATTTTCGGCCATCTCCAAGCTCCAAGCTCCAAGCTTTCGAATGGTGATTCCATGCTCACAAGTGGGTTTCCCTATCACCTTAGGATGAACTCTAATGTGTGCTATCACTCTTGATTTTGCAACAAAATCATCACTTGCTTCTCCTTTAGCTCTCGGTGAAACCAAAAAATAGAAGAGGAAAAACAGGTCCAAGACCGTGAGAGAGAATAGGGAAAAGAGCTCAAAACCGTGTAAGGGAGAGAGAATAGAAGTTGTAAAAGTTTTGCGTGTTTTGTATATCAAATACCAAAAATAAAAGTCAAATACCATTTAATAAAATAATGGTATATGTCTTTCAATCACACTTGAGTGTCCAACACTCATCCATCTTTTCTTATCAACTTCCATAACTATTCACTCAATCAAGTGACAAGTGATTTGACGCTTGATGTGACTTGCTGGCCGTACTCGAATTCAAAATGCAAGTGCGATCGCAAACACTCCTGGGCTCGGGTTCGCTAATTCCAAATTAACGAATTTTCCGTTGCGACGTAATTAAATAATTATGCCTAGCAAAATCACTATTCACGTCGCTAATGAATTAATTCGTTCGCCCGAATTAAAATCTAATTTCAATTCCGCGTCGAAATCCAATTTCGTTTAATATATCAAATATATTATTTTATCGATTAATTCCAAATTAATCATTTTCTCTCTTTAATTAATATTTTATCCCAGATAAAATATCTCTGTAATTAATCCCAGATTAATTTTATCTCTCATCTAATTAATCCCAGATTAATAAAGTGCGAGTCATACATCATCGGTGAATCTTCGGGAAGCGACCCATGAGATCCCCGGATATGTTGGCAGTAAATTCGGTCGTCGGACTATCCGAACACGTACGTACCTAGTACTACGTTTGTACCGATTTACGAGACAAGGTTGGCTTCTAGCAAAGCGCCATGCCTACCCAATTCTCCATAAATATCCTTACAGGAATATGTGATCTATATCAAGAGTAGTATACGTAGTATTGCGAATTTTGATCCAGTATCAGATGTCACGTGTAAGGCCTGGGGCTGGAATTGTGTCTGCCCCGTACGAAGCACATATCGGATCTCTGGTAACTAGTCTCTATAATCGGATAAACATGACCTAGTCATTTTATCCTGATGACTGCAGTACATAAGAGAACCAGTTCTGTATCCTACATGACCATCATCTCCACTATGACTGGAGTGATACTTCCATCTCGACATCACACCCAATACACTACGATTCTCAATATACCCAGAAGAGGCATACACAGAACCTGTTAAAGCCCTGGACGACCAAAACCAAAGTATATTTATTGTCGCAAGTATTAGGGGTGCAAGTCTCATGTTAAGACCAAATACACATACCCTGATTCGGACTTCCATAGACACATAGTCATACTACCAATGGAATTCTGAGGGGTCTATCCAGAGCGAAGCTGTTTCCCGTACCATCGGTAAAACACAACCTCCTACTACACTTGCATGAGTATCCTATACCCAAATATATGAGAACTATGTTGTTATGCCCCCACAACGCGCACAAGTGTAATACTAGTCTTTTACGCATTATCGATGTCCAATCTCGATAATACTCTGACTAGGGATATTTAATGATTAATTGATACTGTCTCATATCATCTCAATCCAGGAACTAATCATATGGACCTTTCATCATTTATACATCTTGGTGATCTAATCACAAATGATAAAAGAGCAATTTCCTTTGTCACATAGTTAATTTGTACAACAACACCATGATCTGTACAAATAGTGACGCTATGGGTCATAATTGTCCAACAATCTCCTAATTGGCCAATAGCCAGTCACTCAAGTGTCCTACACCCGAACTTTGTACAGTTCGCTCAAATTACTGAGAAAATATTTTCGTCAGCGGATTTGCATGATTATCATCTGATGTGATTTATACGATCATCACATCGCCACGATGTATGATCCGAACGGATCAGATGAATAATCGAGGTATATATCTTGATCATTGATGAGACCATTAATTCTTTAGCCTGCGATGTAGCCTAGCTCAGCTGCTAATAAAACTATATCTAATCTAATTAGATAATTATCGACCCAAACGGCTTCTATTGCTGCCTCTGCTGCAGTAATAATCCACTTGTGTTGTTTATTCGGTAACAGTATCTTGCATGGAAGATTTCCAGCTCATTGTTTCGTTATTCAAACTTTATAGTACCGTTGTTACGACTTATAGTCGTTATTATCGGTTAGGAAACTTGCAGCAGTGAACCCAGTCACTTCAAGTTCTCCTTCTCCATAGTATAAGACAGCATTCTTAGTTCCTCTAAGATACTCAAGGATGTTCTTAATATCAATCCAATGACCTATCACTTGGATTGGCCTGATTGTGACTCCATATGCTCAAAGCACATGAGACACCAGATCATGTACATTTATTTCAATGTACGAGTACTCGGAGAGTATCAACAACTTTAAATCTATCCCAGTAGATCTTTATTCCAAAAATAAAGGTTGTTTCTCCCAAAAATTCTACGGAGAATTTTCATGAAAGCCAAGCTTTCACCGATTGTATTTATGGGAATATCATTCCCAAAAAATGATATATTATCATTATTTAGGACATTCATTGTCAGTGCGCTCCCACTAACCTCCTTATATACACAAGAATCATTTTCGTTTTGAATTAAATCATATACCATTATGATCACATCAATACGATGGTTCCAAGAACCTTATGCTTGTTTCAATCCATCCATGGATCGAATTAACTTGAATACCTTGTTTGCTTGTTATGGTTCGACAAAATCGTTAGGATGTTATAAACATCCTCCAAAAGGTTTCCGTTAAGGAAAGCGGTTTTGGCATTCAGCTGCCACATTTCATAAATGAAATATGCAGCATCAGCAAGCATTGTCCAAATGGATTTAACTATGGCATCTGGTAAAAGGTTTCGTCGTATCCTATGTGACCATCATCTCCACTATGACTGGAGTGATACTTCCATCTCGACATCACACCCAATACAGTACGATTCTCAATATACCCAGAAGAGGCGTACACAGAACATATTAAAGCCATAGACGACCAAAACATAAGTATATTGATTGTCACAAGTATTAGGGGTGCAAGTCTCAGGTTAAGACCAAATACACCTACCCTGATTTGGACTTCCATAGACACATAGTCATACTACCAATGGAATTCTTAGGGGTCTATCCAGAACGAAGCTGTTTCCCGTACCATCGGTAAAACACAACCTCCTACTACACTTGGATGAGTATCCTATACCCAAATATATGAGAACTATGCCATTATGCCCTCACAACGCGCACAAGTGTAATACTAGTCTTTTACGCATTATCGATGTCCAATCTCGATAATTCTCTGACTAGGGATATTTAATGATTAAACCTTCGTGGATTGATATTGTCTCATATCATCTCAATCCAGGAACTAATCATATGGACCTTTCATCATTTATACATCTTGGCGATCTAATCACATATGATAAAAGAGCAATTTCATTTGTCACATAGTTAATTTGTACAACAACACCATGATCTGTACAAATAGTGACGCTATGGGTCATAATTGTCCAACAATCTCCCACTTGGCCAATAGCCAGTCACTCAAGTGTCCTACACCCGAACTTTGTACAGTTCGCTCAAATTACTGTGAAAATATTTTCGTCAGTGGATTTGCATGATTATCATCTGATGTGATTTATACGATCATCACATCGCCACGATGTATGATCCGAACGGATCATATGAATAATCGAAGTATTTATCTGGATCGTTGATGAGACCATTAATTCTTTAGCCTACGATGTAGCCTAGCTCAGCTCCTAACAAAACTATATCTAATCAAATTAGATTATTATCGACCCAAATGGCTTCTATTTCTGCCTCAGCTGCAGTAATAATCCACTTGTGTTGTTTATTCGGTAACAGTATCTTGCATGGAAGATTTCCAGCTCATTGTTTCGTTATTCAAACTTTATAGTACCGTTGTTACGACTTATAGTCGTTATTATCGGTTAGGAAACTTACAGCAGTGAACCCAGTCACTTCAAGTTCTCCTTCTCTATAGTATAAGACAGCATCCTTAGTTCCTCTAAGATACGCAAGGATGTTCTTAATTTTAATACAATGACTATCACTTGGATTGGCCTGATTGTGACTCCATATGCTCAAAGCACATGAGACACCAGGTCATATACATTTAGTTCAATGTACGAGTACTCGGAGAGTATCAACAACTTTAAATCTATCCCAGTAGATCTTTATTCCAAAAATAAAGGTTGTTTCTCCCAAGAATTCTATGGAGAATTTTCATGAAAGCCCAGCTTTCACCGATTGTATTTATGGGAATATCATTTCCAACAAATGATATATTATCATTCTTTAGGACATTCATTGTCAGTGCGCTCCCATTAACCTTCTTATATACACAAGAATCATTTTCATTTTGAATTATATCATATACCATTATGATCACATCAATACGATGGTTCCAAGAACCTTATGCTTGTTTCAATCCATCCATGGATCGAATTAACTTGCAAACCTTGTTTGCTTGTTATGGTACGACAAAACCGTAAGGATGTTATAAACATCCTCCAAAAGGTTTCCGTTAAGGAAAGCGGTTTTGGCGTTCAGCTGCCACATTTCATAAATGAAATATGCAGCATCAGCAAGCATTGTCCAAATGGATTTAACTATGGCAACAGGTAAAAGGTTTCGTCGTAATCGACACAATGTTGATGACGATACCTTTTCGCTACAAGCCTACCTTTATATGTTGGTATGTTGCCTTCCATGTATATTTTCCTTGAAAACTTATAGTACCAATAGGCACAATGTCTTGTGGTACATCAACTAGTATCCAAACTTAGTTGGTATACATGGAATCCATTTCGGATATCATGACACTTTGCCATAATAGGGAGTCGATACCTTGTATCACTACCTCATACGTAGTCAGTTCGTGTTCCTCAATAAGATTGACATCTTTATGAGGTGAGATCAGAAACCCATACCCCAGGTTGTTTTCTGACTCTCTCTGACTTACGCATTTCATGTGTATTCGAAGATTACTGGTATAGTTTCATCATTGATGAACTATTTGTGTTCCATTAATAAATCGGTGCAAGGAATAATATTACTATGATTTTCATCGAGTTTTACTTTCCTCCCATTTACCACTGCATATCGATATTCCTCTTCCGAAAACCACATGGCGAGCAACAATTACATTGTTCTCTAGTGAGATGTATAAGTACTATACTTTGGTTTCCCTAGGATAACCACAACTTAGGCACTTATCCGATTTGGGTTCTAGTTTGGTATCATCCAAACATATGCCTAGCATACCCAAATATTCAGGAATGAGAAAACCCAGTTTCTTTCCTATTCATATCCAATATGAAGTTTATCTAACAGATTTTATTGAACCTTATTCAAAATAAGTTCAACAATTTTAAATGCGTATCCGTTGAAGGAAATGGTAGCTCAGAGCGACTCATGATTAACCTTATCATGTCTAACAAAATTTGGTTTATCCGTTCGGACACATAGTCAAGATGACGTGTTCCGGGAGGAGTCCTCATTGAAAGAATACCATACTCTTTCAAGTATTGAGAAACTTATTGCTTAAGTATTTTCATCATGGTCCAATCATGAAGGTTTTATACTTTAGCCGATCTGTTTGTCAATTTCGTGTCGAAACTCTAAAAGTTTCCGATTTGTGTTCAAAAGGAAACACATAAACATAACACGATGCCACATCCGTAAAGGTCACGAAACATTCATATCCACCTCTAGCCTAGCTAGATATGGGCCCACTTACTTCACTATGAATAAGGGCTAATAGATCGATGATATTTACACTTTTATTTGAATGGAATCAAATCAGTCCTAGTATCCACTCTGAAAAAGTGTGGATATAGGAGTCTTGTTAATTGTATCCCAGACAACAATGCCACAATAAAGTTTCAACTGATTAATTCAGTTCGAGCTATTTATTTGTCATGTTATATGTTAGAGATTTATTTATATTCAAAATATAAATAATGTTATTCACATCTAATGTGTTTATCTGAATATCATCTTTATAAAATAAAACACTTTAGTGTTCTAGAATATAAAGGTACACCCGCAACTGGTTAAACCCTGATATAGAGATAATGTATCTTGTCAAACTAGTTACATTTTAACAGTTTCCTAATTTAAGTACACAACCAAAGGGTAGTTCCTAAACTTAGGTATCTACGGTTAAAACAGTGACTTTTATCCCATTTTCAATTTGCAGATTAATCTCAAATGAAGTCACTATCCTGCTAATGAGCAGATTCTACACATCAATGCATATTTATGTACCACACCTAGTATCTAAAATCCAATTTTAATACTATTAGTGAACATGTTTATAACAAACATATTTGAAGTCAGAGCCTTGCCCGTCTTCAATTCCTTCATGTCTGCCTTGTCCATACGGTAGTCAAGCTTTCGTGTCCCCGTTTGCCACAGTTTAGGCAGACATCTTGGGATATGTCCTTTATCTTCCCAGAAGATTATAATGATTTTGCCTTTGCCCTTTTTTCACACCCCAGAAGCCTTTGGCCAAGCCTTGGCTTTCCGGAATGTCGAAATAAGATGTGCCTTGCGCTTCTTGCCTTATTGCAAACTCTGGCTTTGTCTACTTGAGTATAGCCATTAACTCTGCAATAGTTTTCTATTGCAATTTGTACTTCTAATATCTAAGAATAGATCTATGAAGATCCTTCAATTTCAATATCATACTATAAGGATCTAATCCTTAGTTCTGAATAAGAAATTAATGAATCTATTTGGCAAGCTTATTGGATAAAGCACTAAAGTTATCATTACATGAATATTCCAAATATCATGTTCTACTATTTGCTTAACTCCTGGCTTATGCCTAAGATGTTATTTTATCAAATAAAGTAACTTCTTAGTTTTCAGGACTATCCTGATTCATTATTCCCAATTTGAAAATTAAAGTCGTTTAAATACATTTTCACCCAGGATTATGTTTTAAACACCAATCTTTCAAGTATCTTGATTCTAATAGTTCAACTATTTAATCAACGATTTTATATACAATTTATTATAATGATTACTGTAGTCCAACTATATAATCAACTATAATTTAATTGATTAAATTCAATTATATTGATTACTATAATCCATTTATAAAATCAACTATTAATTGAAATAGTTTGAATACAGTCCAACTGTTTAATTAAAACAACATTAATTATTAGTCCAACTAATTAATTAATTTATTGACGAATAAATTTGAATGAGCGCGTATGGCAAGTTACTAAACGAATATTGCAAATTTAATACTCGCCTCCCACTATTTTTCGGCGAGCCTCTAACCCTCTGTGGAGTACTCGGGAAACCTTGTTTCCTAGTGGGCTAGGATCCCGTTAAATAACACACAATCTTGACTTTGGCCAAAAAATTGTATGATAATTAACTAGGTAGATCTCTAAGATCAATTGGTTCCCATCCAATTCCTAGATCAAGTAGGTGGACATCCAAGTCCGAAACATATATCTTATATATGACAATATATCCAATATATTGCCTAACCGTTTTCCTCTGAATCAACTAAGCCTTGACTTTGGCACAACAAACTTAGTGATCCCAGATAAGCGGAACCCATTGACCATGGAAACCTTGATAATCAATGTCGATGGACAAGAAGTGATCTTGACTTTGGCCAACAAATCACAACATGGACAAGACACCAATATGGAACAAAGCCTTCATGATTCAAACACATCCTCGACGAACAAAGGTCTTAACTTTGGCCAACAAACCAATGCCAGTCTTGGATCTTGAGTAAGAATCACTCAATGGAAGGAAAAACGCTTAATATTTTGTGAGGGTTTTTCGCGTGCAAATTGGCAACCAATTTATTAATCTTTGTTAAGGTCTCATCATCATACACCCTTAAACATGCATTCTAAACACATAATAAGGCGCATATAAATAAAATAATAATGATATGCGGATGGATACTTAACACATTGTTCCTAGAACAAATCTCTTCATTTCTTCTCTCCCGCTAGCACAAGTATTGCTTCTACCCGTTACATAACACTTCTAAAGAAACCTCATTTACATTGAGGGGAATAGGTGAGAAGAGAAATACAAAGAGTAAGGAGGTAATAGGCTGGACACGTAGGTCCAATTAATAAATTCTAAATTTATTACAACAATTTCCAAAATTGCCCCACCCATCTAATATACATCCGATATACATTATTCATGCATCGCAACCATGTATTCACACAAGCATGTTATCAATCAATCTAATCCAATTAATTAATCTGATAATTAATGACCATCCAATGTTCAAACAACGATTTGATTTTGCGCGAGTCCAACTCGTTTTGCGAATAAGTACTCAAAGTATGAATTCTTGAATTAAATTAAACTACAACATTAAATCCAATTTAATATGTATTTAATACTAATTCATTTATTTTATTCCAAATTAAATATTACACTTTATTAACGAACCTTTAGGACTTAAATTCCAAATTTAATCGTTACGGGTCTCAAAGCCCGATTAACATCCAATGTTAATTTAATTAAAGTCCAATGGGCTTTTAATTAATTTCTTAAGGCGTGGACTTTTGGTCAACATGGGTCAAACCCAAAGACTAAAGCCGATTTAAAGGAATCACCCTTATATGCCTATAAACCAATTTATGCCCATTAGGCCCAATTAATATATTAAAGGTCCATTAAGTCATAATTGGACTTTATGGATGTGGTTTTGGGCCCAATTGGATCCAACCAATCTAGCCTAAAACCATCTTGGTACAACCAAACCCATTAAAGCCCAATTACAACTTTTCAAGCCCAAATCCAATTTAAGCCCAACATAATTAAATTCCAAAATTCCAATTTCACAATTTAATTACTCAAAGTGTAATGCCATAATTAATCACCCAAATTAACATTTCTAAAACATCAATTAGCCTAATTAATTATGCTCATTAACATCAAAACATGTCCAACACATTTTAATCAAAAATCAAACCCATTTATCATTCTATATGTCTCGATATTTTGGGGATTTATAATCCGATTTCGTTTTCAATCCAATTGAATTACAAATCAAAATTTCCCAATTGTTTCAATTCATCCAATGATCAAAGAAACAAAAAATACCATGACTTAGGGCATAATAACCATTCGGCCAAGCCTATGATTTTGGGAAAAAATTGATCCAATCAAATTTCATGAAATTGATCCAATCAAACTTCTATTAAACATCATTTAAGCATACTCAATCAAGTAATTTTATCAAATCATGCTCAAAATCAATTTACCCAATTTTAACCCTAAGTTCATGTTTCATGCTCAACCTGCTCTGATACCATTGTTGGGTTTCTCTAAGGTCCCAAGGAACATTATCAAGCAAGAAACAACATGTGAATACATCAAGGAGGTGCGAAATACTCACAATGATCGGTTGAGGCGATGCGAGGAACAACAAAAAATTCAAGCTTTTCTCCTCCAAGGTTCACGGCAGTGACAATTTTGGTCCTCCAAATTTTCGGCCATCTCCAAGCTCCAAGCTTGTCGAATAGTGATTCCAAGCTCACAAGTGGGTTTCCCTATCACCTTAGAGAACTCTAATGTGTGCTAACTCTTGATTTTGCAACAAAAATCATCACTTGCTTCTCTTTTATTCTCGGTGAACCAGAAAACAGGGAGGGAAACAGGTCCAAGACCGTGAGAGAGAAGAGGAAAAGGCTCAAAAACAGTGTAAGGGAGAGAGAATAAAAGTTGCAAAAGTTGTGTGTTTAGAATATCAAATACCTAAAATAAAAGTCAAATACCATTTAATAAAATAATTGTTATGTCTTTCAATCACACTTGAGTGTCCAACACTATCCATCATTTTTATCAATTTCATCATTATTCACTCAATCAAGTGACAAGTGATTGATGCTTGATGTGACTTGCGGGCCGCACTTGAATTCGAAATGCGAGTGCACTCGCAAACACTCCCGGGCTCGGGTTCGCTAATTCCAAATTAACGAATTTTCCATTGCGACATAATTAAATAATTATGCCTAGCAAAATCACTATTCAAGTCGCTAACGAATTAATTTGTTCGCCCGAATTAAAATCTAATTTCAATTCCGTGTCGAAATCCAATTTCTTTTAATATATCAAATATATAATCTTATCGATTAATTCCAAATTAATTGTTTTCACTCTTTAATTAATATTTTATCACAGATAAAATATCTCCGTAATTAATCCCAGATTAATTTGATCTCTCATCTAATTAATCCAGATTAATAAAGTGCGAGTCATACGTCATCGGTGAATCTTCGGGAAGCGACCCATGAAATCCCCAGATATGTTGGCAGTAAATTCGGTCGTCGGACTATCATAACACGTACGTACCTAGTACTATGTTTGTACCGATTTACAAGACAAGGTTGGCTTCTAGCAAAGCGCCATGCCTACCCAATTCTCCAGAAATAACCTTACAGGAATATGTGATCTATCAGGCGTAGTATACGTAGTATTGCGTATTTCGATCCAGTATCGGATGTCACGTGCAAGGCTTGGGCTGGAATTGTGTCTGCCCGTACGAAGCAATATCGGATCTCTGGTAACTAGTCTCTATATCGGATAAACATGACATAGTATCCATTTACCCGATGACTGCAGTACATAAGAGAACCAGTTTCGTATCCTACGTGACCATCATCTCCACTATGACTGGAGTGATACTTCCATCTCGACATCACAACCAATACACTAATTCTCAATATACCTAGAAAAGGCGTACATAGAACCTGTTAAAGCCCTGGATGACCAAAACCAAATTATATTGATTGTCGCAAGTATTAAGCGGTGCAAGTCTCAGGTTAAGACCAAATACACCTACTCTGATTCGGACTTCCATAGACACATAGTCATACTACAATGGAATTCCGAGGGGTCTATCCAGAGCGAAGCTATTTCCCGTACCATCAGTGAAACACAACCTCCTACTACACTTGCATGAGTATCTTATACCCAAATATATGAGAACTATGCCATTATGCCCTCACAATGCGCACAATTGTAATACTAGTCTTTTACGCATTATCGATGTCCAATCTCGATAATACTCTGACTAGGGATATTTAATGATTAAACCTTCAAGGATTCATACTGTCTCATATCATCTCAATACAGGAACTAATCATATGGACCTTTCATCATTTATACATCTTGGTGATCTAATCACAAATGATAAAAGAGCAATTTCCTTCGTCACATAGTTAATTTGTACAATAACACCATGATCTGTACAAATAGTGACGCTATGGGTCATAATTGTCCAACAGGTCCCTCCATGAATCAAGTAGCTGCAAAGAAGAACAAGCATGGTTAGTGGCTCAAGAATCAACAATCCAAGCGGATTTATCATCCTCCACTAAAGAGATTCAATAACGAGTAAATCATATTTAACTGTTTCCTTTTTCTCCTTCAGCTCAGCAAGGTATTTAGGACAATTCCTTTTCCAATGCCCATTCTTGTTGCAGTGGAAACATTTTCTTTTGGGCTTGGCATCTTTGGAGCCTTTCTTGTTATTCTTCTTCATGGGCTTTCCCTAAGCCTTCCTAGTGCTTTTCTTTTTCATCTTTGCAGATTTAGATGACTCGACAACATTTGCCTCTGCACCGGACTTACGAGGATCCACAAGCATGGACTCGTAATGGGTGAGCTCATTAAGCAGTTGGGTCAAAGTAAAAGTCAACTTATTCATAACAAAGTTGCTTTTAAACTGTAGGAAACTCTTCAGAAGAGTTTCCATAATCATGGTCACCTGGCTACGCTCGTCAATACGATCTCCATGGGTTTCAGCAGTGTTGAGACAGGTCATCATCCTCAAGACGTGCTCTCGGACTGATGTCCCATCCTTCATCATAGCAGTCATCGCTGAGACCTGGCCTCATGGAGTTGACCACTCCGAAGGCTACCGAAACATGCCCTACAATGACTCCATCATCTGAGATGCTAGAGCCATAGGTTTACGCTTTACAACAAGAACCTCAGACATCCCTGCTAGCAAGTAGCAGCGGGCTTTCTCATTTGCTGCGACCCATTTCTGGTAGGTATTGCACACTGCTTGGCCATAATTTCTGGCCGGCTCGGGAGGACCCTCCTCCGTCATGACAAATTTTAGGTCTTCACAGACCAAGATATCGTTCATGTTACTTTTCCACTTAACAAAGTTTTCTCCCGTTAGTTTATCGTTTGAGAGTATGGAATAATTGGAGAAACCATGGCTGAAAAAAAAATAAACATGCATTTAACATTCATTCATCGCATATTAAAATAATCAAATAATTTTAGCATAAAATTAAAAATGATGCATGTTGTGTTGGTTATTATCTAGGTCCCAAGATCAAACAAGACATGAAAAGAATGCATAAATACACCAACGAAGATAGCGGAATACTTACATTGGTTGGTTGAGTCGATTTGAAGACGAATGAAGGCCAAAAGCCCACTGCCTTGCTCACGCCACTATGCAGATTTGCTCACTGCCAGGACGCCCACTGCATGCAGTCCACTCCCTTCATTTCCAGATTTGAGCTGAGAAAACGCAGTTCCTAGCTTGTCGGATGGATCCCGGCTCATGGTCGAACCTCCCTACCAACCTTCGCAAGACTTGTAAGTGTGCTAGTGTTGGAGTTCAATCAAGGTCCCAAGGATCACAAACATGCATAAAAACCGCATATGAACACATCTAAGGAGTAAGGCGGAAACATAACTCACATTGATTGGTTTTGATGAAATGAAGAACATGCGTTTTTAAGCTCCTCCAAGCTCGGCAATGGCTTCTGGAACTGCAGTGGACGCACGGTTTGGGCTGTGAAAATCTCCTCCATTTTCGGCCATTGATGAGCACCATTGAAGCTCAAAGCTTCAAGCTTTCCAAGCTCATGAAGACACTTCCCTATCACCTATGTATTACTCAAGGTGTGCTAGCACTTATCATCTTCCATGCATCTCCATTTTCTCGGTGAAACCAGAAAAAAAATGAAAGAAGAAGAAGAAGAAACGGCAGTGAAGCCAGAGATGAGAGGAGAGAAAAGAGAGGGAAGAGAGAAACCGTATGCCTTGCATGCGAGAGAGAGAGAAAAAGATTTTAATATATATATTTTTTTTATTTCATTTACCAAGTAAAATCAATAAAAAATATATATCTTATCTTTTTAATTCAAAAGTCAAAAGTTAAAAAACAATAAAGCTTTTTCATCATTTCAACTTTAACTTTAAGTCACATCACATCTATTCACTTTAATAA
>SKCR01035016.1:0-17425 GCA_019454045.1 Zanthoxylum bungeanum
TGTCTGGTAACTAGTCTCTATAATCGGATATTCATGACCTGGTCATAATATCACGATTGGATGCGCATCACTTTAAGAGCACTATATACCGTATCCTGCGTGACATCATCTCCATATGACTGAAGTGATACTTCCGTCTTGACATCACACCCAATACTCTACGATTCTCTGATAAACCCGAAGAGGTGAACACAGAACCAGTTAAGATCCCCCACCACCAAAACCAAAGTTTACCGATTTTCGTAAGTATTAGCGATGTAAGTCTCAGGTTAAGACTATACACACCTACCTTGATTTCGGCCTCCATAGACACCTAGTCATAATACCAATGGGATTCCGAAAGGTCTATCCAGAGCGAAGCTGTTTCCCGTACCATCGGTGAAACACGACCTCTACGGCTAGGGATATTTAATGATTAATCCTTCGTGGACTGATACTGTCTCATATCATCTCAATCCATGAACTAATCATAGGGACCTCTCTTCATTTATATATCTATGGTGATCTAATCACAAATGATGAGAGGCAATTTTCACTTATTAAGTTAATTTGCTACAACAACACAATGATCTGTGCAAATAGTGACGCTATGGGTCATATTATCCAACAGTCACGACCCTGGGACGCATCCCCAAAACTGCTGAAGATGTGGGTCATAACCTTGGGACTCATCCCTAAAACTGCTGATGATGTGGGTCACGACCCTGGGACTCATCCCCAAAACTGATGCCAATATGGGTTACGACCCTGAGACTCATCCCCAAAACTGATGCTGATATGGCCCTCGCCCCCGAGACTCATCCTTAAAACTGATGCTTATGTGGGCCTCGCCCCCGGGACTTATCCCCAAAACTGATGCTGATGTGGGCCTCGCCCCCGGGACTCATCCCCAAAACTGATACTGATGATGTGATGGTTCAGTCCAACATACTATAAAATCCGATTTTAATTCCGCGTCGAAATCTAATTCCAGATTAATCGATCTCTCTCTCTCTCCTAATAAGGCATTTGATCCAAGATAAAGTTTCTCCGTTATTAATCCAAGATTAATAAAGTTCGAATCAAACATCATAGGTGAATCTTCAGGAAGCGACCCAAGAGATCTCCGGATATTTGGCAGTAAATACGGTCGTTGATAATCCAAACACGTACGTACCTCGTACTACGTTTTTACCGATTTACAAGACAAGGTTGGCTTTTAGCAAAGCGCTGCCTACCCAATTCTCCAGAAATATTCTTACTGGAATATTAGATCTATATCAAGCGTAGTATACCGTAGTATTGGCGTACATCGATCCAGTATCGGACGATCACATGTTAGGCCTGGGGCTGGAAATGTGTCTGCCCCGTACGAAACATATATCGGACATCAAGCAACTAGTCTCTTTAAATCGGGCAATACTGACCTAGTCATATTGTCCCGACGGTTGCAACCTTTTATAGAGCACTAGTTCTGTATCCTGCGTGATCATCAACTCCATATGTCTGAAGTGACACTTCCATCTTGACATCACACCCAGTGCACTACGATTCCTGATAAACCCAGAAGAGGTGAACATAGAACCAGTTAAGGTCCCCCAACCACCAAAACCAAAGTTTACCTATTGTCGCAAGTACTAGCGATGCAAGTCTCAGGTTAAGACCATATACATCTACCCTGATGCGGCCTCCCATAGACACGCAGACATACTACCAATGGATTCCGCGGGGTCTATCCAGAGCGAAGCTGTTTTCCGTACCATCGGTAAAACACAACCTCCTATCGCACTGCATAAGTATCTTATACTTAAATATATGAGAACTATGCCGTTGTGCCCTCACGACATGCACAAGTGCAATACTAGTCTATTCCGCATTATCGATGTCCGATCTCGATAATACTCCGACTAGGGATATTTAATGATTTAAACCTTTATGTATTGATACTGTCTCATATCATCTCAATACGGAATTAATCATATGGACTTTCGCCATTTATATATCAAAGTAAATAAATTACAAAACGGTAAAAGGCAATTTCATTATCACATAGTTAATTTTGTACAATAATACAATCATTTACAAAACAGTGACGCTATGGGTCATAATGTCTAACATGGTGATATCTCCTAATTAATATATCACAAGGAAAGTATCAATTTAATTAGGGATATGATTTGGCTTGATTAGGAAGATTATATATTTGATTTGTTTTATTTAGGTATGTGATTTACCTTGATTTTATTTGATTTGATTTAATTTAATTTTTGACATGTGTTTTAAATGTTTTAATTATTATTGGATGTGATTTGATGGGCTTGGTCTAGGTGGGCGTGTGGCTTTGGTTTTGGGCTAGGTGGGCGTGTGGCTTTGGTTTTGGGCTAGGTGGGTGTGTGACTTTGGTTTTGGGCTAGGGATGTGTTTTAAAACAGAGGTCCAACAAGCAAACTCGAAGCTAAACAAGTGAATGAAATCCAATAAGATGTCAATTTTTGACTCTTCCCTTCCGACGTCCGTTTCCCGCGACTTCCACAATTTAAAGAGGTAGTGTCTCCATGTGAGAGTCATCATCGGGACTTATATGCAAAAATGCAGTGCCTATAATATGATTTTCCAAAAAGCAAAATAAAAACAATGTGTGTTGGAGAAGTTTAATTAAAAGCTCCTAACCACTTCTATCAACTTGATTCACTAGTGATGTAAGTTAGTGGGTGACACACTTAAATTCAAAATTCAAATTGGGTGCTACACACTTCGGGGTCGATTTCGTTTAATCTGATTAAACGAATTTTCCGTTGCGACGTAATAAATCCAATTTAATTAAATAATAACCTAGCAAAATTATTACGAACGTCGCTTACGAATTAATTGATTCGTTCGCCCGAATTAAAATCCAATTTAATTCCGCTTTGAAATCCAATTTCATTTAATATATCCAATATATTATTTAATCGATTAATTCCAAATTAATCGCATTCTCTCTTATATTCGAATTTTATATCCCAGATAAATTCTTACCGTAATTAATCATAGATTATTTTTCTCTCTCATAATTAATCCCAGATTAATTCTATTCGAGTCAAATGTCATCGGTGAATCTTTGGAAAGCGGCCCAAGAGATCCCTGGATTTGTTTGAAGTAAATACGGTGTGTCGGACTATCCGACACGTGTGTACTCCGTACCACGTTCTCACCGATTTACAAGACATTATTGCCTTCTAGGAAAGCAACATGCCTGCCCAATTCTCCAGAAATATTCAACGAGGAACATATAATGTGTATAAGGCGTAGTATACAATATATTTTGTAATAGGATCGATCCAGTATCGGATGTCACATGCTAGGCCTGGGGCTGGAATTATGTTTGCCCCGTACAAAGCATATCGGATCACTAGCAACTAGTCTCTGTAATCGGATAATCATGACCTAGTCATATTATCCCGATAGCTGCAGCATATTATAGTACTAGTTCTGTATCCCTGCGTGATCAACTTCTCCATATGACTGAAGTTATTCTTCCATTTTGACATCACACCCAATACACTACGATTCTCTGTAAACCCAGAAGAGGCGTACACAGAACCTGTTAAAGCCCCGGATGACCAAAACCAAAGCGTACTGATTGTCACAAGTATTAGCGATGCAAGTCTCAGGTTAAGACCACATACACCTACCTTGATTCGGATTCCTATAGACACATAGTCATACTACCAACGGGATTTCGATGGGTCTATCCAGAGTGAAGTTGTTCCCGGTCCAACAGCTAACAGAACCTCCTATCACACTTGCATAAGTATCTTATACTTAAATATATGAGAACTATGTCGTTAAGCTTCCATACTGCGCACAAGTGTAATACTAGTCTATTCCGCATTATCGATGTCCAGTCTCGATAATACTACGACTATGGATATTTAATGATTAAATCGTTCGTGGATTAATACTGTCTCATATCTTATTAATCCGGAACTAATCATAAGGACTTTTTATCATTTATATATATTCAAGTAATCCAATTACAAAATGATAAAATAGCAATTCCTTTGTCACATAGTTGATTTGTACAAAAACCATAATGTCTTTTACAATAGTGATGTTATGGGTCATAATTGTCCAACACCGGTAACATCTTCCAGATCAGGGATGTTACAAAGATAGTATCAGAGCATGGTCTAGGAAGACAATGACTGTAATAGGTAGAGTGTTGAGGTCTTGTATACTTAGTATGTCCGGGACACTAGTATGCGGGATGTTGGACAATTATGACCCATAGCATCACTATTTGTACAGAACATGGTGTTGTTGTACAAATTAACTATGTGACAAAGGAAATTGCACTTTTATCATTTGTAATTAGATTACCAAGATATATAAATGATAAATTTCCATATGATTATTACCGAATTAATAAGATATGAGACATATTAATCCACTAAGGTTTAATAATTAAATATCCCTAGTCGTAGTATTATCGAGACTGGACATCGATAATGCGGAATAGACTAGTATTACACTTGTGCGTGTTATAGAAGAGTAACGGCATAGTTCTCATATTTTGGGTATTGGATACTCATACAAGTGTAATAGGAGGTTCTGTTTATCGATGTTACGGAAACATCTTCGCTCTAGATAGACCCCTCGGAATCCATTGGTAGTATGACTATATCTTCTGGGAATCCAAATCAGGGTAGGTGTATTTGGTCTTAACTTGAGACTTGCATCGCTAATACTTGTGACAATCAGTATACTTTGGTTTTGGTCGTCTAGGGCTTTAACAGGTTCTGTGTACGCCTCTTCTGGGTATACTGAGAATTGTAGTTTATTGGGTGTGATATCAAGATGGAAGTATCACTCCAGTCATATGGAGATGATGATCACGTAGGATACGGAACTAGTACTCTTAAGTACTGCAGTCATCGGGATAATTTGACTAGGTCATGATTATCTGATTATAGAGTCTAGTTACCAAAGATCCGATATATGCTTCATATGGGGCAGACACAATTCTAGCCCTGGACCTAGCATGTGATATCGATATTGGATCGTAATACGTAATACTACGTATACTACGCCTGACATAGATTATATATTCCTTTAAAGAATATTTCTGAAGAATAGGGTAGGCATGACGCTTTGCTAGAAGCCAACCATATCTTGTAAATCGGTAAGAATGTGGTACGAGGTACGCACGTGTTCGGATAGTCCGACGATCAGATTTAATACCAACATATCCAGGGATCTCATGGGTCAGTTCCCGAAGATTCACTGATGATGTATGACTCCAAAAGAATTAATCTGGGATTAATTATGAGAGAGGGAAAATTAATCTAGGATTAATTATGGTAAGAATTTATCTGGGATAAAATTAGATTTGAAGAGAGAGAACGATTAATTTGGAATTAATCGATTAAAATAATATATTCGATATATTAAATGAAATTAGATTTCAAAGCGGAATTAAAATTAGATTTCAATTCGGGCGAACGAATTAATTTAGAATTAATTCGTGAGCGGCTTTCGTAATAATTTTGCGAGGCATTATTATTTAATTAAATTTGATTTAATTAAGTCACAACGAAAAATTTGTTAATTCGGAATCAATGAACCCGAGCCCGATATGTATTTTGCGGGCCCATTCAGATTTTGAATTAAAGTGGGGCCCACATCAAGTCACATCACTAGTCAATCTCATCACTTTTTGGTTGATGGAAGTTGTTAGTAGTTGTTTGCTTGTAAAACACACAAGCTTGTTTTATTGATGTGTGAAAGACCTTTTACTAACTTTTGAAAATTGGTATTAGGTTACTTGATTTTAAAAATTCAAAACCCAACATTCATTCTCTATTTTCCTCACCAAGGCCGAACCACTTTCTCTCTTTCTCTCCAAAGTGGCGTGAACCTAGGGTTCATATTTGATGATTTTTTATTCAAAAATCTTGGTTGCTAGCACGTTAAAAGAGTCAACAAAGGTGATAGGGAAACTATCCCTTTGAGTTTGGAATTCAAATATCAAAGCTTGGAGTTTACTATTCATACAAAGAGGAGCTTGGAGCACTACACAAAGGTTGGAAATTTTTGTATTCTCTACATCAGTTAGCCTATCAATGTGAATATATTTCTGCAACTTACTTTGTTAATTAACAAATTTTATGCTTAATAGATCTTTGGCACGTTCTAGGAGAACCCAACAATGGTATCAAAGCCAAATTAAGCATGAAATATATTAGGGTTCATAATCTTGAATTTGGGTATTTTTTTCGGTGGAGCTTATTTCGTCAAATTGATTGTTTGAGTATGCTCAGATTATGATAGCTTAGAGTTATGCATGATTAATTTTGAGAAAATTTGATTAGATAATTTTTCCCTAATTTGGTTGGCTTGGCCGAATACTTATAGCCCTTTGTCATGGTAATTTTTTTATTTTTAAGCCATTGGATGTGTTTAAAATGCATGAGTATATTGATTTGTGATTTAATCGGATTGAAATCAAAATCAGATATAAAATGTCTAAATTATCGTGAGCATTAAGAAGCATGTTAGAGTTGATTTTGCTTCAATTGTGTTGGACATGAATTGAAAATGATAAAGCATGATTAATTAATTAAATTGGTGTTTTGGAAATGTTAATTTAACTAATTACGATGGCTATACACTGTAATTAAATAAATCGTGATATTGGAATATTGGAATTTAATTAATTAGGCTTTAATTTGGAATTTGGCTAAAATTGTTTAATTTGGGCCTAATGGGCTTGGTTGGGCCAAGTTGGTTTAGGACAATTGGATTGGATCCAAATTGGGCCTAAAACCATTCTGTTAATTCCAAATATAATAAATGGGCCTTTAAACAATTAATTGGGCCTAATGGGCTAAAATTAATTTTATGGCAAAAGGTGATTCCTTTTTGGCCTTTGGTTGCCAAAGTCCATGCCTTAAGAAATTAATTGAAAGCCCATTGGACTTTAATTAAATTGACATTGGATTGTAAATGGGCCTTTGAGACCCACTAAGATTAGATTTAGAATCTAAGTCGTAAAGGCACATTAATTAAAGTGTAATTATTTAATTTAGAATTAAATATGAATTAGTATTGAATACAAATTAAATCGGATTTAAAATTTTAGTTCGATATAATTCAAGAATTCGAACTTTGAGTACTATTCTTAAACGAGTGGACTCGCGCAAATCAAATCGTTGTTTGAACATTGGATGATCACTTAATTAAAAGATTAATTAATTGGATTAGATTGATTGAATAACATGCTTTGTGTGAATACATGGATGTATTGTATGAATAATGTATATCAGATGGATTTAGATGGGGTGTGAAGGAATTTTGGAAATTGTTGTAATAAATTTAGAATTTATAATATTAGACATGCGTGTCCAGCCTTTATCTCTTGAATCTTTGTAATTCTCTTCTCACAAATTCCCCTCAATGTTAATGAGGTTTCTTTATTGTATTATGTAATTGGGTAGAAGTTAGAATTGTGCTAGCTTGGGAGAGGAAAGGGAGAGATTTGTTCAAGGAAGATATTGTATTATATATCCATCCGCATATCATTATTAAATTTTATCGCGCCTTATTATGCTTTTTTAATACATGCTTAAGGGTGTATGATGAGACCTAATTAAAGATAATAAATTGGTTGTCAAATCGCGACAAAAACCTTCATTTTATATTAAGCGTTTTTCCTTCCATTGAGTGATTCTCTCTCAAGATCCAAGATTGGCATTGGTTTGTTGGCCAAAGTCAAGATCAATGTCCATCGTGGATGTGTTTGAATCATGAAAGCTTTGTTCCATATCGTACGCCTTGGGCAAGTTGTGATTTGTTGGCCAAAGTCAAAGTCACTTCTTGTTCATCGGCCTAGATTACGAAGCTTTCCACTGTCAATGGGTCACGCTTAACTGGTTTCATTAAGCTTGTTGAGCCAAAGCCAAGACTTAGTTGATTCAGAGGAAAATGTTAGGCAATATATTGGATATATTGGCATATATTGGATATATGCTTCAGACTTGCAGGTCCACCTACTGGATCTAGGAATTGGATGGGATCCAATTGATCTTAGAGATCTACCTAGTTAAGTTTCATACAATTTGTTGGCCAAAGTCAAGGTTGTGTGTTATTTAACGGGATCCTAGCCCACTAGGAACTAGGTTTCCCGAGTACTCCATAGAGGGTTAGAGGCTCGCTGAAAAATAGTGGGAGGCAAGTATTAAATTTGCAATTTCATTTAGATACTTGCCAATACGCGCTCATTTAAATTTTTCGTCATTAAAATTTTTTTTATATATTAGTTGGACTAATATTCAATTGTTTTTTTAATTAAACAGTTGGACTGTATTCAAACTACTTCATTTATAGTTGATTATATAAATGAAATATATTTGAATTTAACCAATCAAATAGTAGTTGATTATATAGTTAGACTATAGTAATCATTATATTCTATTGTACCCGAAATCGTTGATTGGATAGTTGGACTATTGGAATCAAGATAACTGAAAGATAAGCGTTTAAAAAATAATCCTGGGTGAAAATGTATTTAAGCGGCTTCAATTTTCAAATTGGGAATAGAACCTCAGGATAGTCCTGGGAGCCGAGAAATTACTTTATTTGATAGACTGACATCTCGGGCCTGAGCCAGGAGTTGAGAAAATAGTGGAGCATGAGCTTTGGAAGACTCATGTTAATGATAACTTTAGTGCTCAATCCGTTATGCTTGCCGCAATGACTCCTTAATTTCTTCGTCAGAACTAAGGATTAGATCCTTATAGTATAATATTGAAATTGAAGGATCTTCATAGATCTATTCTTTGATCTTAGAAGTACTAATTGCAAAAGAAAACTCTTGGAGAGTTAATGGCTATGCTCAAGGATACAGAGCCAGAGCTTGCAAAAGGGCAAGAAGCGCAATGCGCATCTTACTTCAACATCCCAGAAAGACAAAGCTTGGCCGAAGGCTTCTAGGGATATGAAAAGGGGCAAAAGCAAAATCGTCACAGTCTTCTAGGAAGACAATGGACATATCCCAAGATGTCTGCCTAAACTGTGGCAAACGGGGTCATTGGAAGCGTGACTGCCGTATGGACAAGGCAGACATGAAGGAAGTGAAGATGGACAAGGGTCCAGCTTCAGGTATAATTGTTATAAATATGTCCACTGCTGGTTTTAAAATTGGATTTTAGATACTGGATGTGGTACATAAATATATGTACTGATGTGCGGGATCTGCTGATTAGCAGGATACTGACTTTAGGTGAGATTGACCTTCGAGTCAGAAATATGACGAAAGTCGCTTGTTTTGGTCATAGAAACCTAAATTTTAGAACTGCCCTTTGGGCATGTACTTAAATTAGGAGACTGTTATAATGTATCTAGTTTTACTAGGAACATTATCTCTGTATCTAGTTTAACTCGTTGCGGGTATACCTTTTTATTCTAGAACACTAAGTGTTTAGTTTATAAAGATGATATTGAGATAAGCACATTAGATGTGAATAACAGAATTTATATTTAGAATATAAATGAATCTCAAACATATGATATGACAAACAAAAGCTCAAACGGAATTAATCTGTTGAGACTTAAAAGTGGCATTGTTGTCTGGGACACATTAACAAGACTCGTATATCCACACTTTCGAAGAGTGGGTAGTAGGAATGATTTGATTCTAATTCAAATGATGTCTACGAATCTAGTTTATTAATCAAAGTGCCTAAAACACCTTTTACTTCGTAAAAGTGCAAGTGCCACCGATCTGTTAGCCCTCGTTTATAGTGACGTAAGTGGGCCCATGTCTAGCTAGGCTAGAGGTGGATATGAATACTTCGTAACCTTTACGGATGTGGCATCGTGTTATGGTTATGTGTATCTTATGAAACAAAAGTCAGAACCTTTTGATAAAGTTCAAACAGTTTCGACACGAAGTAGAAAAACACATCGACAAAAGTATTAAAACATCACGGTTGGACCGTAGTGAAAATACTTAAGCAATAAGTTTCTCAATTACTTGAAAGAGTATGGTATTCTTTCATAGTGGACTCCTCATGGAACACCTCAATTGGACGGTGTGTCCAAGCAGAGAAATCGAACTTTGTTGGACATGGTAAGGTTAATGATGAGTCGCTCCGAGCTACAAAATTCCTTCTAGGGATACGCATTAAACAGTGCAATACTTATTTTGAATAAGGTTCCATGAAAATCTGTTAGACAGACTTCATATTAGATATGAACAGGAAAGAAATTGGGTTTCTCATTCCTAAAGATTTGGGAATGCTGGGCATATGTTTGGATGGTACCAAACTAGAATCCAAATCGGATAAGTGCCTATTTGTAGGTTGTCATAGGGAAACCAAAGTATAGTACTTATACAAATCACAAGAGAACAATGTAATTGTTGCTCACCATGTGGTTTTCCTAAGAGGAATACCTATATGCAGTGGTAAGTGGGAGTAAAGTAAAACTCGATGAAAATCAGAGTAATATTGTTCCTGGCACCGATCTTTAACGGAACACGAACAGTTCATCAGGGATGAGACTGTTCCACAATCTTTGAATACACAAGAACCGCGTAGGTCGAAGAGAGTCAGAAAACAAGCTGAGAGGTATGGGTTTCTGATCTCACCTCATGTAGATATCAATCTTATTGAGGAAGATGAACCGGCTACGTATAAGGAAGTGATACAAGGTATCGACTCCTTTTATGGCAAAGTGCCATGAAGTCCGTAATGGATTCCATGTATACCAACTAATTTTGGACACTGGTTGATGTACCAAAAGCCATTGTGCCTATTGGTACTAAATGTGTCTTCAAGGAAGACATACATGGATGGCAATATATAAATGTACATAGCTAGGCTTGTATAGAAAGGGTATCGTCAACGACATAGTGTCGGCTACGACGAAACCTTTTACCTATTTCCATGATTAAATCCATTCGGATAATGCATGCTAATGTTGCATATTTCATTTATGAAATATGGCACATGGTACGTCAAAACTGAAAGGGGTTTTTAGGGGCTAAATCCGGTAATGCAGCGGAAGCGGTGGAAAATCAAATTTTCCGATTTCAAAAATTTTTCTCGGA
Organism: Zanthoxylum bungeanum; assembly: GCA_019454045.1. Classification (NCBI taxonomy): domain Eukaryota; kingdom Viridiplantae; phylum Streptophyta; class Magnoliopsida; order Sapindales; family Rutaceae; genus Zanthoxylum; species Zanthoxylum bungeanum. The sequence continues at coordinate 11,072 of SKCR01035016.1, forward strand.
GTAATTAAATAAACATATTTATTTAATTACCCAATAATAAAATTATGAAATTAAAATTCAATAAATCATATTTAAGTGAATTTACCGAATTGCCCTTACATTTGGTATTTTGTTCATTTTAGTCCGAAATTTTTCAAATCAAATTTGGATGATTCTAAATCATTTCTAAGATGAACTTATCATGTTCAAAACATCAAAACACCAAAAGCAACAAAATCCCCAAATTTCTTCATTTTGGCCGAGAGCCTCCATTAGGGGGGTTTGTGCATTTTGTGATTTCATGCTTCAAAACACATCAAGATGTAATCCAATCAACATGAAACTTTATATGCATCATATACACATCCTTATACACAACAAAAATGAAAAGCCTAAATTTTGGACAAGGTCTTAAACCCTAATTTTTCAATTTCTTCAAATTGGACAAATTAGACCAAATTGGTTAAATCAATTACTTCAATCATCATTCTTCCATCCAACCAAAGTCTCAACACAATGAAACAACTCTAGATCAAATCTAGGTCATCTATGAGTGGGTCAACAACTCTATATTAACAACAAATTTTCCAAAACCTTAAAAGAATACTTATAACTACACTAGTCACAAGCTTCCATCATCATACATGCTCAACACTTTCATCAAAGTTCCATTCACCAAAAACACAAAGAATAAAGAAAATAATAGCATAAGGACATCACAAGATGTAGCCTAGAACATAAGGAATAATTTCCTCTCTAATAGCAAGTTAAGAAAACTTACTAAAATCCAAGCTTTTCTTTACTTTTCCTTTCTTCCTCTCAAGCTTCTCTTGTTTTCTTTTAATGGAGTTTAGGTTAGAAAGTGTATTAGGTTAATTTACAAATGAAATGAAAAACAATATATACTTGTATCATTTTAGCCTTGGCCGAATTTGGCCAAGCAAATACAACAAAATTAATTTCAATTTCATTTAATCAACTTTTTAAAATATCTAATAAACACTTTAAAGATATTTCTAATAAGTCAACAAAGGCAACTAAGCCTTAAAAACAAATATCCAAATCTTAAGATATTTATATTTTAATTAATTTAATCATTTAATAATTAATTAATTAATTAATTAAATACAAATATATTAAATATATGTATTATATTTACATTAAATATTAATACATATATACATTTATGATATTAGTCAAATATCTCAATTTGACTATTAATTATTGTGTATTTAAATTAATCAAGCATTAAATGTAAATACACAATAATTAAGGAAAGGATTATCGGGTCCTTAAGCATGTATTTTGCGTTTAACCTTTAAACGACTTTATAAATAACTAATATTATTTATAAATGTTGTTCTAATGCTCTACGAGTATATTTCATTATTGAGACTCTCTAGATTCAGGCATATCCGTCACGAAATCCAATTTCGTGTCCATAATTTATCCACCCGTAAATTATGACGATCACGGATAAACTCGCTGAATCATACAGGTCGAGGTCATGGAAAATGTATAATTCCTCCGTCACAGGTATCCGGATATATCCCAGAGATAGAGAGAGAGATGTGTGGGTAGAGATTTTCGGATCTCGTCTCATTACTTTATTTTACAGCCCGAGCCACCCACTAAATCGAAGCTCTTAGAGAGTACTACAAGTTGGCAGTGATGATTTTCCCATTTCTTGCACGATTGCACATAAATCAAGAGAAGAAGTGATGGTGAACATTAATCCATGAATGAACAGTAACTTCGATTGAAATTCAGTCTATTCAACGCGTTCATATGATCGCTTGGAGTCTGTATATGCCCTCGAAATCTCAGCAAGAGCTCCCGATAAAAACTCACTAATTTCAAGTTTATCGTTTAATGTTCGGATGTATACAGAGATTCGTTAGAGTAGCGTAATGATATAAGTTGAATTGTCTGAGTATGAGTATATTGAATATGTGTATTTGGTAGAATTCGAGTGAAAACGAAATGAATTGGATCGAATTGATAGATTATGTAAGTTTTCGAAAAAAGTGGGTTTAGCGTGTATTGTTGTATTGATGTTTTTCTAAGTGTAATGATAGATATCCAATATATATGATGATAAAATAATATTTAGATAATCGGGGAAGGTTCGGAGGGTTCTGGACCTTTTCGTAGCATTTGCGGAAACGTTTTCGGAAGATTTTCCAAAAAAACGCATAAACATGGGATTTAAGTTAACTGATGACTTGGATTAGTTGTAATGATCTTTTAAGATTATTGGAACTGAAAACATTGAAATCAGACTTGATTTGGTTGTGTCGAAAAGATCCAGAATTTTGTCAAAGTTATGTCAAGAATCAGTAAAGTTACGATTCTGACGGCGTTTCGCTATTGTTTTCACAGATTTGACTAGGACCCGGAGCGCTCGCGAAGCCAGATAAGTAACCCATGCGATGAGTAATTGAATTGTTGATTATGTTTATATATATATATATATATATATATATATTAAAATTACTAATATGTTTAGGATAAGACGAGGATAGTTAAGAGATGGTTTTGAGAACAAAGTTCGAGATTATGTATAGTTAAGTTAATCGACCACCACAGATATGGATTTTTATTAATGCTATTGAAGTTAAATGATTGATGAGTTTGATGTCTATATGTATGTATTGATGTATGTAAGTGTATAAACTCATAAGGGTATATGTATGTGTATGTATTTGTATAAACACATGTATAAGTATATGTACATGTATTCGTATATGTATGTGATGATGAGATATGTGAAATTTGAGTATACATTAGCAGTAAATGGAATAAGTTATGACTTTTGAATTTGTATTAGCATGTGTATGTGTGCACTGTTTGAATAAGTTTTTTATTGACTAATGCATGTGATTTAGCTAAATAGAGGTTGAAGTTTTATAATCTATGTCCTTCCTAAGTGATAAAGCTACGTGATTGATAGGATGCATATATGAATGATTATGTCTATTTGGTAAGATATTGTATCAAATGTTTGGTAAGATATTGTATCAAATGTTTTCAGATAAAAATTCTGAAACATAGTATGTTTGATTGATAAGTAAAGGATATGTGGACTGTTAAAGACTATGTATCTGAATTCGAAGTATTGTTTATATTCGTATGTTTGATGTATATAGGTATATATATGACTATTTTGATGATAAAGCAGTGTTTGTCATGTATTTGCTTCTGTATCATGTGTTGAGTTTGTGTTACGTGATATGTATGTTGGAAAAATTAATCCATGTCCCAAGATCAAAAGCACAAGCAAAATATATAAAGAATGAACAATATTGAAGTATGGCGGAATCATACTCACAAAGATCGGAATGCGGATGCGTTGATGAAACAAAAACTTCCTCCTTTGTGCAGTGAGGGTTTCGGCCAAGGTGAAAAGAGAAGCTCCAAGCAATGTTTGATCCTTCCAAGCTCTAAGATGAGTTTCCCATAACACCTTTGTATGATCCCTTGATGGTGCTAGCCAAAGTTGTGAATTAAAGTTCCAAACTTGTACACTTCTTCTAGTTTTGCCACAAAACAAATGAAGAAATGGAGAGCCAAAACTTGCTCACTGTTTCGGTAATTTGAGAGGGAGAAGAGATCTGATTTTTTTGTTACAAAAATCAATTTATATTTATGCCATAATATTTATTAAATAATAATAAACTTATGACACAAACCATGCAAAGGCTTAGAGTGTCAAACACTCAATTTCCATGCAAAACCATTGAGTGCATTGTACACTATCTCCATGCAATACTCAATAATTAAATAATGTAAATAATGACATGTGTCATGTGGGCCCCACACGTTTCCAAATGAAAGTGGGCCCACGTGCACTCACGCGTTCGGGTCCGATATTTCCGAAATACCGAACTTACGTCGCGACGTTAATTAAATCGAATTTAAATAAATAATTGCGCCTAGCGAAATTATTATTTACGTCGCTAACGAATTAATTCTAAATTAACTCGTTTGCCCGAATTAAAATCTAATTTAATTTCGCGTCGAAATCGAATTTCGATTATTATATCGAATATAATAATTTCACGATAATTCCAATTAATCGTTCTCTCTCTTTATTTAGTACTTTATCCAAGATAAAGTCTCTCCGTAATTAATCCAAGATTAATCGAGTTTGAATCATACGTCATTGGTGAATCTTCGGGAAGCGACCCAAGAGACCTCTAGATATGTTGGCAGTAAATCCGGTTGTCGAACTATCCGAACACGTACGTACCAAGTACTACGTTTTTACCGATTTACAAGACAAGCTTAGCCTCTAGCAAAACGCCATGCCTACCCAATTCTCTAGAAATATTCTTACTGGAATATTAGATCTATAACAGGCGTAGCATACCGTAGTATAGTGTATATCGAACCAGTATCGGATGATCACATGTAAGGCCTGGGGCTGGAGATGTGTCTGCCCCGTACGATACATATATCGGACATCAAGCAACCAGTCTCTTTGAATCGGATAATCCTGACCTAGTCATATTATCCCGATGGTTGCAACCATTATAGAGTACTAGTTCTGTATCCGTCGCGATCATCTTCTCCATATGTCTGAAGTGATACTTCCATCTTGACATCACATCCAATACACTACGATTCTCGATAAACCCAGAAGAGGTGTACACAGAACCCGTTAAAGCCCTGGACCACCAAAACTAAAGTTTACCGATTGTCGTAAGTACTAGCGATGCAAGTCTCAGGTTAAGATCATATGCACCTACCCTCCCTGAAGCGGACTCCCATAGACACGCAGACATACTACCAATGGGACTCGCGGGGGGTCTATCCAGAGCGAAACTGTTTTCCGTACCATCGGTAAAACACAACCTCCTACCGCACTTGCATAAGTATCCTATACTTAAATATATGAGAACTATGCCGTTGTGCCCTCACAACATGCACGAGTGCAGTACTAGTATAGCTTCCACATTATCGATGTCCAATCTCGATATACTACGACTAGGGATATTTAATGATTAAACCTTTATGGATTGATACTGTCTCATATCATCACAATCCGGACTAATCATAGGGACTTTTACCATTTATATATCAAAGTATAAAAATTACAAAACGGTAAAAGGCAATTTCATTACTACATAGTTAATTTTGTACAATAATACAATATCATTTACAAAATAGTGACGCTATGGGTCATTACTGTCTAACAATCTCCCACTTTGCCTATAGCCAGTCACTCAAGCATCTAATATCTGAACTATGTACATGTCGCTCAAACTTTTCCCGAGGAATAGCCTTCGTCAGCGGATCTGCAATATTATCCTCTGATGCGATCTTTTCGATCTTCACATCGCCACGATATATGATCTCTCGAATCAGATGGAATCGTCGAAGAACATGTTTGGATCGTTGATGAGACCTTGGTTCCTTAGCCTGTGCTATAGCCCCACTATTGTCACAATACAATGGAACGGGCTCAGCTGCTAACGGAACTACTCCTAATCCAATTAGAATTTACGGATCCAAACTGCCTCTTTTGCTGCTTCAGCTGCTGCAATGTACTCTGCTTCAGTTGTTGAAACGGCAACAGTATCTTGCTTGGAAGATTTCCAGCTCACTGCTCCGTTATTCAAGCAAAATATGTACCCGGTTTGCGACTTGAAGTCGTCTCTGTCGGTTTGGAAACTTGCATCGGTATATCCAGATACCTCAAGTTCTCCATCTCCATAGATTAGAAAACATCCTTAGTTCTTTTAAGATACCTAAGGATACTCTTAACCGCCATCCAGTGATCCTGTCCTGGATCGGCCTGATATCGACTGCACATGCTTAAAGCATAGGACACATCAGGTCGGTGTACATATCATGGCATACATGATCGATCCGACTGCCGAGGCGAACGGAGTCCGACTCATGTTGTCTCTCTCATCTTGTGTTTTAGGACACATGTCCCTAGATAGAAAGACGCCATGTGATGTTGGCAACAGTCCCCTCTTGGACTGATCCATGTTGAATCTCTTCAACACTTTATCAATATATGTACTCTGGGAGAGTCCAAGTAGCCTTCTAGATCTATCCCGGTAGATCTTTATTCCTAGAATAAAAGCTGCTTCTCCCAGATCTTTCATGGAGAATTTCAATGAAAGCCAAGCTTTCACCGAAGTTAACATGGGAATGTCATTGCCTATAAGCAATACATCGTCGACATAAAGGACAATAAAAGTCAGTGCACTCCCACTAACCTTCTTATATACACAAGGATCATCTACGTTTTGAATGAAATCATATTCTTTTATGACCTCATCAAAACGTTGGTTCCATGACCTCGATGCTTGCTTCAGTCCATAAATGGACCGATTTAACTTACAAACCTTGTTTGCAATT
>SKCR01035017.1:0-17386 GCA_019454045.1 Zanthoxylum bungeanum
CAACCATTTCGGAAAGCTTGGAGCTTGATTTTGGTGACCAAAAACAGAAAATGGAGGGCAGTGGGCTGTTACTGCGTGAGCAGTTCATGAAGGGCAGTGAGCTCGTTTTTGTTGCCCAATACGTCTCTCAACCGCTCGATGTAAGTATTCCGCAACTTCGTCGTTGTATTCACTTGTGATTCATGCTTGTATTTTGATCTTGGGACCCTTAGAAAACTCAACAATTCCTGTAAGCATGTTTCCGGAGAATTGGGTAGGCATGGCGCTTTGCTAGAGGCCAACCTTGTCTTGTGAATCGGAGTAAACGTGGTACGAGGTACTCACGTGTTCGGATAGTCCGACGACCCGATTTACTGCCAACATATCCGGGGATCTCATGAGTCGCTTCCCAAAGATTCACCGATGACGTATGACTCGTACTTTATTAATCTGGGATTAATTAATGATGAGAGAGAAAATTAATCTGGGATTAATTACGGAGATATTTTATCCGGGATAAAATATAAACTTAGAGAGAGAACGATTAATTTGGAATTAATCGATAAATTAATATATTTGATATATTAAACGAAATTGGATTTCGACGGGGAATTAAAATTATATTTTAATTCGGGCAAATGAATTAATTTAGAATTAATTCGTTAGCGACGTGAATAGTGATTTCGCTAGGCGTAATCATTTAATTACGACGCAACGGAAAATTCGTTAATTTGGAATTAGCCAACCCGAGCCCGAGATTATTTGCGAGCGCATTCGCATTCGAATTCGAGTGCGGCACGCAAGTCAAATCAAGCGTGAAATCGCAGTCCACATCAAGCGTCAAATCACATGTCACTTTGAGTGATGTGACATTTGAGTGATTGAGTGAGTTGATTTGTGGTGATAGACAAGCATTTAATGCTTTATTTTTGGAAATAGAAAAGGTAAATGGTTTATTAAAGATTTTGAAATATATATAAACCTTTTTACATTTTTTTTTATTTTCCCCTCATTCTCTCTCTTTGACGAAATTTAGGGCTTTTGGAGCCAAAATTTTTCTTCTTCTCTCTCACGGTCTCATGACCGATTCTTCATCATTGTTTCTGGTTTTGGCCGAGCCAAAATGGGAGAAGCAATAATCTTGTTGCAAGATCTTGGTGCTAGCACACTCATGGAGGCATACAAAGGTGTTAGAGAAGTGATTTCGTGAGCAAGGAATCACCTTGTGAAGCTTGGAGCTTGGAGTTACCATGGAGGTTCATTCATGGCCGAATAGAAGATGAGAAACAGCACCCACACCGTGCAGTCCACCACCGAGCAGCTCACTGCCGCGCATGGAGACGGGCAGTGCGTCGTTTTTCATCTTCAACTGCATCCAACCGATCCATGTGAGTTTTTCCGCACCTCATTTGGTTGTATTCATACTCGTTTATGCATGATTTATGATCATTGGGACTTGATTGAAACTCAACAATGGTATCTAGAGCCATTTGTGCAATAAAACGAATTTAGGGTTCTTAGCAAAATTTGGGGCTTTTTGATTTAAGCATGATTTTGACAAATTGTTTGTTTAAGAATGCTTGTATATGAATAACTTAGAGTTATATGTAATCAATTTGAAGAAAAATTAATTGGATTGATTTTCCCCAATTTGCTTATTGTTGCCAAAACTTTAATTTGGGTAAACTTGATTTTGAGCATGTTTAATGAAATTGGATGATTTAGAATGCTTAAAGTATGTTTAATTGATGATTGATTAGATCAATTTGATGAAAAAGTGTTTGGAACAATTTTCCCCAAATTGCTTATGTTGGCCGAATTTGGCAAGCTCCCAAATGTCTTGGATTTTTGATTTTTGTTCATTGGATGACTTGAAAATCATTTGGGGATGTTGAATTTATGTTGAATTTGGTTCAATTGGATTGAATTTGATTTGGGCATTTTTTCCCCCTTTGGCCGAGACACTTGAAGCATGTAATTGGGTTTGATTTTGATCAAATTATGTTAGACATGATTCATTGATGATAAGCATGATTAATTGGACAAATTTGATGTTTTGGAAACTTTGATTTGGGTAATTAATAATGCTATAAACTTTAGGTAATTTAATTGGGAAATTTGGAATTTTTGGAATTAAATTATTGGGCTTAAAATTGGATTTGGGCCTTTTAAGTTGTTATTGGGTTTATTGGACTTTGTTGTACAAAGTTGGTTTAGGCCAAAATTGGTTGGATCCAATTAGGCCCAAAACCGCATCCAAAAGCCCAATTGCGACTAATGAACCTTTAAAGTTTAATTGGGCCTAATGGGCCTAAATTAATTTATGGGCTTATGGGGTAACTCCCGGATTGGATTTTGGTTATTCGGTTTGACCCGAGTTGACCAAAAGTCCACGCCTCAAGAAATTAATTAAAAGCCTATTGACTTTAATTAAATTAATATTGGATATTAATCGGGCTTTGAGACCCGTAACGATTAAATTTGGAATTTAAGTCGTAAAGGTTTATTTTATAAGTGTAATATTTAATTTGGAATTAAATAATGAATTAGAATTAAATGCGTATTAAATTGGATTTAATTATGTAATTTAATTTTATTGAGAAATCGTACTTTGAGTACATGTTCGCAATACGAGTTTGACTCGAACAAAATCAAATCTTTGTTTGAACATTGGATGATCACTAATTATCAGATTAATTAATTTGATTAGATTGATTGATAACATGCTTGTATGAATACATGGTTGTGATGCATGAATAATGTATATCAGATGGATATTAGCTGGGTGAGGCGATTTTGGAAATTGTAATAAATTTGATTTATTAATTGGACCTGCGAGTCCAGCCTTATCTCCTATTTCTTTGTATTCTCTTCTCACCTATTCCCCTCAATGTAAATGAGGTTTCTTTAGAAGTGTAGTGTAACGGGTAGAAGTAATACAAGTACTAGCTTGGAGAGAGTAAGAGAGAGAAAGAGAGAGTAAGAGAGAGAAAGAGAGAGATTTGATCTAGGATCAATGTAAAATATCCATCCGCATATCATTATTACTTTTACATATGCGCTTTATTATGTATTTAGAATGCATGTTTAAGGGTGTATGATGATGAGACCTTAACAAAGATAATAAATTGGTTGCCAATTTGCACGCGAAAAACCCTCGCTCAATATTAAGCGTCTTTCCTTCCATTGAGTGATTCTCACTCAAGATCCGAGACGGCATTGGTTTGTTGGCCAAAGTCAAGGCCTTTGTCTGTCAAAGATGTGTTTGAATCACGAAGGCTTTGTTCCATATTGGTGTCTTGTCCAAGTTGTGGTTTGTTGGCCAAAGTCAAGACCACTTCTTGTCCATCGACATTGATTACGAAGTTTTCCATGGTCAATGGGTCGCGCTTGACTGGGATCAATAAGTTTGTTGTGCCAAAGCCAAGGCTTAGTTGATTCAGAGGAAAAATGTTAGGTAATACATTGGATGTATTAGCATATATAAGATATATGTTTCGGACTTGGATGTCCCCCTACCGATCTAGGAATTGGATTGGATCCAATCGATCTTAGAGATCTACCTAGTTAATTATCATACAATTTGTTGGCCAAAGTCAAGATTGTGTGATATTTAACGGGATCCTAGCCCACTAGGAAACACGGTTTCCCGAGTACTCGACAGAGGGTTAGAGGCTCGCCGAAAATAATGGGAGGCAAGAATTGAATTCGCAATATTCGTTCAATTACTCGCCATACGCGCTCAATCACAGATATTTCGTCAAATCAATTAAATGTTAGTTGGACTAATATTAAATTGTTTGTTTAATAAGCAGTTGGACTGTATTATAATTGATTATATAATTAGATTATAGTAATCAATATATTTGAATTAATTAATTCGATTTACAGTTGATTTTATAATTGGATTATAGTAATCAATGTAATTGAGGTTAATTAATTTAAATTATATTTGATTGTATAGTTGGACTATAGTAATCAATATAATACATAGTACCATAAATCGTTGATTAAATAGTTGGACTACTAAAATCAAGATTAAATTGAAAGATTGACATTTAATACATAATCCTAGGGAAAATGTATTTAAATGTTTTAATTTTCAAATTGGGAATAATATTTCAGGATGGTCCTGAAAAATTAATAAGTTACTTTATTTGATAAAATAACCTATTATTAGGCCTAAGCCTAGAGTTAAGCAAATAAGTGGAACATGATATTTGGAATATTCATGTAATGATAACTTTAGTGCTTAATCCATTATACTTGTCATATAGACTCCTTAATTCCTTTATCAGAACTAAGAATTAGATTCTTAAAGTATGATATAGAAATTAAAGGATCTTCATAAATATATACTTAGATTTTAGAAGTAAATAAATTGCAATAATAATTCTTGGAGAATTAATGACTAATCTCAAGGATACAAAGTCAAAGTTTGCAATTAGGCAAGTAGCGCAAGGCGCACCTTACTTTGATATTCTAGAAACCCAAGGCTTGGCCAAAGGCTTCTGGAATATTTAAAAAAAAAAAAGAAAAAGAAAAAGGGCAAAGGCAAAATCATTACAATCTTCTGGGAAGATATAGGACATATCCCAAGAAGGAATTGAAGACGAGCAAGGCTCTGACTTCAAATATGTTTGTCATAAATATGTTCATCACTACTAGTATTAAATTGGATTTTGATACTTAGTGGTTATATAAATATATGTATTGATGTTCAGAATCTGTTTTGAACAGGATACTGACTTCAATAGAGATTTATCTGCGAATCGGAAACGGGACGAAAGTCGCTGTTTTGACCGTAGATACCTAAGTTTAGGAACTACCCTTAGGGTGTGTACTTAAATTAGGAACTGTTATAATGTAACTAGTTTGACTAGGAACATTATCTTTATATCAGTGTTTAATCCGTTGCGGATTGAACCTTTATATTCTAGAACACTAAAGTGTTTTATTATATAAAGATGATATTGAGATAAACACATTAGATGTGAACAACAGAATTTATATTTAGAATATAAATAAATCTCACACGTATGACATGACAAACAAATAGCTCAAACTGATTTGATCAGGTTGAAACTTAAAAGTGGCAATGTTGTCTGGGACACATTAAACAAGAATCGTATATCTGCACTTTTGAAGAGCGGGTACCAGGACTGATTTGATACTAATCAAATAAAGTCTACGAATCTAATTTATTGGGCAAAGTGTCTAAAACACTATTTACTTGGTAAAAGTGTAAATGCCACCGATCTGTTAGCCCTAATTCATAGTGAAGTTAGTGGGCCCATGTCTAGCTAGGCTAGATGTGGATATGAATATTTCGTGACCTATACGGATGTGGCATCGCGTAATGGTTATGTGTTTCTTTTGAAGAACACAAATCGGAAACTTTTACAGTTTCGACACGAAATAGACAAATAGATCGGCTAAAGTATTAAAAGGTCACGGTAAGACCGTAATGGAAAATACTTAAGCAATAAGTTTCTCGTATACTTGAAAGAGTAAAGTATTCTTTCAAAGAGGACTCCTCCCGGAACACGTCATAGTGACGGTGTGTCCGAACTGAGTAACCGAATCTTGTTAGACATGATAAGGTTAATCATAAGTCGCTCTGAGCTACCATTTCCTTCAACGGATAAGTATTAATAGTGCAGAACTTATTTAGAATAAGGTTCCATTAAAATCTGTTTGACAGATTTCATATTAGATATGAACAGGAAAGAAACCGGGTTTCACATTCCTGAATATTTGGGTATGCTTGGCATATGTTTGGATGATACCAAACTAAAACCCAAATTGGATAAATGCCAATTGCAGGTTATCCTAGGGATACCATAAGTATAGTACTTATACAACTCACTAGAGAACAATTAGATTGTTGCTCACCATGCGGCATTCCTAAGAGGAATACCGATATGCAGTGGTAAGTGGGAGGATAGTAAAACTCGATGAAAATCAGAGTGATATTATTCAAGGCACCGAATCCTAATGGAACACATAAATAGTTCATCAAGGATGAAACTATTACCATTAATCTTCGAATACACAAGACCGAGGAAGTGATACAAGGTGTCGATCCCTATTATGACAAGTGTCATGAATCCGATGGATTTCATGTATATCAACTTAGTTTGGATACTAGTTGATGTGCCGCAAGGCATTGTGCCTACTTGTACTGTATAAGTCTTCAAGGAAGACGTACATGGATGGCAACGTACCAACGTAAAAGCCAGGCTTTTAACGGAAAGGTATCATTATCAACATTGTGTTGATTACGATTCAACCTTTTATCTGTTGCCACGGTAAATCCATTTGGATAATGCTTGCTAAAGCTGCATGTTTCATTTATGAAATATGACAGCTGGATGGAAAATCGCTTTCCCGAAAAGGAAACCTTTTGGAGGATGTTTAAAACATCCGACGGTTTTTGTGGTACCGAAAACTAGCAAACAAGGTTTGCAGGTTATTCGATCCATGTTTGGATTGAAGCAAGCATTGGTTCTGAAATTATCGTTTTGATGTAATCATAATAGTTTATGATTTAATTCAAACGAAAAGATTCTTGTGTATATAAGAGGGTTAGTGGGAGCGCACTGACAGTGAATGTCCTAAATAATAATGATAATATGTCATTTCTTGGAAATGATATTCCCATGTAATAATCGGCGAAAGCTTGGCTTTCAAAATAATTCTCCGTAGAATTCTTAGGAGTAACAACCTTTATTCTAGGAATAAAGATCTATTGGGATAGATTTAAAGTTGTTAACACTCTTTGAGAAATTGTACATTTAAAATGTACGTGACCTGGTGTCTCATACGCTTTGAGCATATGGATTCACAAACAGGCCAATCCGAGTGATAGAGACTGGATTGAAGTTAAGAACATACTTAGTATCTTAGAGAACTAAGGATGTTGTCTTAATCTGTGGAGAAGAAGAACTTGGAATGACTGGGATCACTGTAGCAAGTTCCTAACCGATAAAGACGACTAAAAGTCGCAAGCAGTACTATAAAATTTGAATAACGGAAATCTTCCAAGCAAGATACTGTTACCGAATAAACAACAAATACGGATTATTGCTGCAGCTGAGGCAGCAATAGAAGCCATTTGGGTTGATAATAAATCTAATTAGATTAGATATAGTTCTGTTAGCAGCTGAGCTAGGCATCAGCACAGGCTAAAGAATTAATGGTCTCATCAACGATCCAGATAAATACTTCGATATTCATCTGATTCGTTCGGATCATACATCGTGGCGATGTGATGATCGAATAAATCGCATCAGATGATAATCATGAAATCCGCTGACGAAAAGCTTTTCTCAGCAATTTGAGCCAACCGTACATAGTTTCGGTGTTAAGACACTCGAGTGACTGGCTATAGGCAAGTGGGAGATTGTTGGAAATTATGACCCATAGCGTCACTATTTGTACAGATCATGGTGTTGTTGTACAAATTAACTATGTGACAAGAAATTGCACTCTTATCATTTGTGATTAGATCACCTATAGATGTATAAATGATGAGAGGTCCATATGATTAGTTCCTGGATTGAGATGATATGAGACAGTATCAGTCCACGAAGGATTAATCATTAAATATCCCTAGTCAGAGTGTTATCGAGATTGGACATCGATAATACGTAAAAGACTAGTATTGCACTTGTGCGCGTTGTGAGGGCACAACGGCATAGTTCTCATATATTTAAGTATTGGATACTCATGCAAGTGCGGTAGGAGGTTGTGTTTTCACCGATGGTACGAGAAACAGCTTCGCTCTGGATAGACCCCCTCGGAATCCCATTGGTAGTATGACTATGTGTCTATGGAAGTCCGAAATCAGGGTAGGTGTATTTGGTCTTAACCTGAGACTTGCACCGCTAATACTTACGACAATCAATATACTTTGGTTGAGGTCGTCCAGGGCTTTAACCGGTTCTGTGTACGCCGATACTGGGTATATTGAGAATCGTAGTGTATTGGGTGTGATGTCAAGACGGAAGTGTCACTCCAGTCATATGGAGATGATGGTCACGTAGGATACGGTATTAGTATCTCTTAAGTGTTGCGCAGCTATCGGGATAAATGACAAGGTCATGTATATCCGATTATAGAGACTAGTTACCAGACATCCGACATGTGCTTCGTACGGGGCAGACACAATTCAATCCAGCCCCAGGCCTAGCACATGATCATCTGATACTGGATCGATAAGCACGATACTATGCATACTACGCCTGATATAGATCGCTTATTCCTGTAAGCATGTTTCCGGAGAATTGGGTAGGCATGGCGCTTTGCTAGAGGCCAACCTTGTCTTGTGAATCGGAGTAAACGTGGTACGAGGTACTCACGTGTTCGGATAGTCCGACGACCCGATTTACTGCCAACATATCCGGGGATCTCATGGGTCGCTTCCCAAAGATTCACCGATGACGTATGACTCGCACTTTATTAATCTGGGATTAATTAATGATGAGAGAGAAAATTAATCTGGGATTAATTACGGAGATATTTTATCTGGGATAAAATATCAATTAAGAGAGAACGATTAATTTGGAATTAATCGATAAATTAATATATTTGATATATTAAACGAAATGGATTTCGACGCGGAATTAAAATTAGATTTTAATTCGGGCGAACGAATTAATTTAGAATTAATTCGTTAGCGACGTGAATAGTGATTTCGCTAGGCGTAATCATTTAATTACGACGCAATAGAAAATTCGTTAATTTGGAATTAGCGAACCCGAGCCCAAGATTGTTTGCGAGCGCATTCGCATTTCGAATTCGAGTGCGGCACGCAAGTCAAATCAAGCGTCAAATTGCAAGTCACATCAAGCGTCAAATCACATGTCACTTTGAGTGATGTGACATTTGAGTGATTGATGTGAGTTGATTTGTGGTGATAGACAAGCATTTAATGCTTTATTTTGGAAATAAAAAAGGTAAATGGTTTATTAAAGATTTTGGAAATCATATATAAACCTTTTTACTTTTTTTATTTTCCCACTCATTCTCTCTCTCTTTGACGGCAATTTAGGGATTTTGGAGCCAAAATTTTCTTCTTCTCTCTCACTCTCGGTCTCATGCTGATTCTTCTCATTATTGTTTCTGGTTTTGGCCGAGCAAATGGAGAAGCAATAATCTTGTTGCAAGATCTTGGTGCTAGCACACTCATGGAGGCATACAAAGGTGTTAGGGAAGTGATTTCGTGAGCAAGGAATCACCTTGTGAAGCTTGGAGCTTGAGTTACCATGAAGGTTCATCCATGGCGAATAGAAGATGAAGAAACAGCACCCACACCGTGCAGTCCCCCACCGAGCACTCACTGCCGCGCATGGGAGGGCAGTGCGTTTTTCATCTTCAACCGCATCCAACCGATCCATGTGAGTTTTTCCACACCTCCTATGGTTGTATTCATACTCGTTTATGCATGATTATGATCCTTGGGACTTGATTGAAACTCAACACCCAGACCGTCCCTGTGGAATCCATTTTCCTCCCTCCCGAGGTCGAGCCCAGCCAGTTGGCCACCCGTACCTGTTGAGAAAGAAACAATTGCCCATGCGCGGGCCGAATTGTAGGGGTAACCCGAATGAGGCCCTGTGTAATCCCGAACAAATTTATTTTTCTTGTAATAACTCGATCATATTTATGTGAATATTTTTATATATTTCTATTATATTTTTCTTCTTTTTGGTCCTTCATAACTTGCTCCGATTGCTTTTCTAAGAACGACCACTCGTGGAGTCGAAAATTAGCTATGATATATGGAGTCCTACAGATGAACAAGTGAGATATGACAAAATCTGTTTTAACTTCGCTAAGGTTGCAGATAAGGCTGCATGAGACATTGAAAGTTCTAATTACGTTTTAGATTGGATTGATATTCTGTGGAAAGATTTAGAAAATAAAATTTTGGTTTTGAAAAAAGTTGTTGTAATGCTTTTGGGAGTTCTGAGACTGTAGTTGAAACATTCTGATCCAGAAGTTACTCGTGCTAAAGGTCGTCCTCGCACTCGCAGGCTACAGTCTATAAATTTAAGAAACATAGAAAAAAAAACCATATGTGTGTATGAGATTTTTGTTATTATGTTATAGTTAAATGTGTTTATTAACCTAACTGACATCGTATTTGAATTTGCATGCAGATTGAACATGTTCATGCCTTGACACCATATGTTCTTGTCATTGCACCAGACGTTAATGAGGTATGTCTCAAATCGACACGACAGTTCTAATTATGCATTAGATTGTATATGATTATCTAATTCATTTGCAATATGCATCACACTACATGACACTTCTGTCATGCCCGATTCATTTGGAAGATTTCAATAATTACTACTCCAATATAAGTGCTTGATTCATTTTGAGGATTTCAGCAATTACTTTTCAAATGTCTTGAAGATGTCCAGATGACTAGAGTTTTCAAATATAATTTATATGTAATCCACATTATCTTAAATCAATTCATCAGACTTTATATGATATGTTTGTTTGTTAATTCACCAGACTTTTCCAACGAGTGCTTGGTTCAAATTATGCTCAAAGTATGCTCAAAGATGTGAAAATATGCTCAACGTTTGTTCAAGTATGCTCAATATAAACTTCTTCAATAAAATATCATATTATACATTGTCGATATATCTCCTTACATCAAATAACATATTTTAAATATGATACAAAGTAATAGGAAAATAAGTATTTCTGCTGCTATTTTTGAATGAGACTAATCTCTCGATTTTGTAGTTCATCCCTAATGAGATTAATCTCTTGTTCAACTTCCGAATTTCACCTATTAAAATATCATTATAACTGTCGTTGCCTTTTCGATCTTCCGCCCATTGATCATCGTCATACCAATCGAAGGCCAGACATCCTTGCATTTCAAAAATTTTCGATTTGGATTCCGTGATGTACTAGAAGTCAATAACTTTTGGTATCCATTGGGGCATTTGCGCAATGTCGCCGTTCCACTGAATATGCACTTGTGCTAGACGACATTATGATTACAAATCACCGGCAAAATACATCATAACAGAAATTTCAGGTAAGAATAAGACAGAAAATGAAAAGTTTCTGCATTCAGTTGTTTGAGGTTTGAACATCTGAAGGTAGTCAAAATTTCAAGGACTGTAAGTCAGCCTACTACTCTGTAAATACATATATTGTATCCACAATAAAATCAAATAGCAACACTAAATTCCTGCTCCCACAAAAACTAATTACCCAGTGTATTCATGCCAAATATATCACACCCAACAACACAGCTCCTAACAAAAAAACAAATTCCTCCTGCTCCCACAAAAACTCAGCAAAGCTATAAATTAGACATTTAAATAATTAAACATAACAAAAATCAACAAACCACTCTGGACGACACAGTAGACGAATCGGACAATGAATTGGACGACGTCGGTGTCTGCAATCTGGGCGACGGTCTGCACATACACGACGTGGCTAAGCTCCCTACGACGGTGGATGACGAATTGAAGAGCTAGGTTGACCACGAACTGGACTGCAAGGGCATGAGCATGAGCGATTTTCAATTGGTTTTGGTGAAGGAGCGAACAACTTTCAATTAGGGAAAATTTGATTTTGGAGTGTTTGGTTACAATGATAAACTAAAACGTTAAGTGTATCTTTTTGACAAAACACACCGTTCTGTTAGAGTGTGAGTAACTTTGTAAGTGTGTCTATCATCGCTGATAAATAAATTAATCCTAGAAATTTCTAGGACACACCTGTAAGATATATATAACACACACATTTATACAGTTTGCGCACACACACGTAGAAGTGGAAAGAAGAAATAAAGAAAGAGGCAGAGCAGCAGAAGCAGAGAAGCCAAGAGAGTAGAAACAAAAAAAAAATCGAAATTTAAGTCCCAAAAATCAAATGCTGTGAAGGGTCTCGGAAATCTTTTGAGATTTTGTTAAATATATGAGTTCAAATCATCCTGCCTCTTTGGGAGATTCACGTTGGCTGGAGAATGTGCAATCATTTCAATCATTTCTTTCCTTGTGTCACAATGGAAATGTTAAGGTCCAATGGAATGTTTTGTCACGCATTGAGCAATCTCTTTCTAAATGAGACATTAAACCTGCGAGACATGGATTGGTATGGCTTAAATGATTGTTCCTCTTTGCTTGGCTGAAGGCTGGGTATTTGCTCTTTTTTTAATTTATTCTTATATATTCATCAGTAAGATAAAATTAACCAACCAAGTCGGTGCTTGGTATGCCTGTGCATTATGCAGTCTATGCAATTTTCCGACATTATGTTTGGTAAAATGCTTTACTGGAAAATATTTGAATTGCTTGAATTGGCTTGAACTATTATGCTTTACATTATTGCATTTCGTTCTTATCCTTTCATAAATTGAGTTTTATAATTTTCAACTTTGAATGGATACTTGCACTGAGCTAGCTTTTTCTATTCCATGTCATCTGTGGTCTTGTAGTTTGGGATCCTGTTCTTATGGAGGACACTATCAGTAGCTCATGACTCCTTGATCCATAAGCCTTATACCTATGGATATTGAAAAGATATGACCAGCATCAATAAATTGACACATTTGTCTATAGTAACGGTTGTTCCAAAACTTGAAAGATGGCCTTTTCTCCCATTTATCTATTTATTGAATTTTCGAATTATTGGGCAAATTAATGAGTTAGAATATGTTAAAAGTAATCTAGAATTGATATTTAATAGTAAATTGGACGAAATTTTTTTAGAGTAAAGAAAATAAAATTTTGGGAAAAATTGGCTATAACCCTAGAATTGGGTAATGGAATAGATGAAATATTTAGAAGAAAAATTATGTACTTAAATCTGGTTTTAATTTTGGAATTGAAAGAAATTCAATTGGTTAAGGGAGAGAGGTAGAATCGGTAGTAATAAACCATAGAATTTAGAGATTATTTTTCTTAAGCCATGTAAAGTGGTATAGGTATTTAAAATTTCAATAATGAAACTTGATGAAAAGTTATATGATTACTGTTGACGGCTGATTTTGGTCTCAGGGTAATATCGGAATATCACTCCCGAGAAAATCCTCCCTCAATAGTGAATTTGTTTGGTTATGGGGGACCAAAGACAAATTTAGCGAAAAAAACAGATAAACACCACCAAACAACAAGGGGATTTAACGTGGTTCGGTGGATTTGGATCCGACCTACGTCCACGGACACAAAAGGGATGGTACTTTTATTACTGAAATATGCTTCTTGGATCTCTTTTGTGTTACAAGTCAGAGCTTGATGATTCTGATGCCCCACTTTTTACCTTCAACTTGTTACCCCCCCATTTACCTATGCCTACCCTCCTATTTATAATAGTGTAGAAATCATATTCCTATTTGTACAAGAATTTCCTAGTTGAAACAATTCATTTCCATAAGGATTCCTAGTCAAAACTGTTCCCTTTTCCCATAAGGATTCCTAATCAAAAACTACATTTACTTCATTTATCCTATTAGGATATTAACTCATCAGTTTTCCCTCATGAAATAGGATAACTTGTCATCTTATCCACAATGATAGGGTGTTATCTTCTGGAGCACGCCTCGCTATATGGTCGGGTCTTCATGAGGTCGGTCACAATAGTTTTTTGTACTGAGAGTGCTGCTGTCGACCTGATAATTGCCCGGTCATCCAATCTTAAGTGGTCGGGTTAACGATCTTAAGTGCTCGGGCCCCTGACTCATGTGGTCGGGTCGGTATTAATGATCCGGACCAATAAGGGAATTACCCTTTTACCCCTGTCGTGCTGCTTAAATGACATAGTGCCCGGAAAACACCATCAACATCTTGTCCCCTAGTTCTCGGTTCCAACGAGTATACAAGTTGGTGCCGGGAACTAGAATAAAAAGATGGTGTGCTGATCGCTTTGCTGGTGGTCGCTCCAGAAATCACAGAGAAAAACGCATTGGCTGCAAATCTGGTCATTCCTGCCACCTTCATGTGCTCAGTCAACGAGGATCCCGATATCTACCGTGGAGACAATGCTTTGCCCTTATGCTGACGACGACCGACTCGGTGGGACGTAACCCGACCCCGAGCTGAAATGAACACTTGGCTCCGGGGGAAATGTTACGTCCCCAGACCAAAAGGACTGACTCGGTGGGACATGACCCGACCCCGAGCTGAGAAGAACACCTGGCTGGGGGGGTTGTCACGTCCCAGGCCAAAAGAACGGACTCGGTGGGACGTAACCCAACCCGAGCTGAGATGAACACTTGGCCCTAGGGGAATGTTACGTCCCCAGACCAAAAGGATGGACTCGGTGGGGACGTAACCCAACCCCGAGCTGAGATGAACACTTGGCCTGGGGGAATGTTATGTCCCCAGACCAAAAGGACGGACTCGGTGGGACGTAACCCAACCCGAGCTGAGATGAACACTTGGCCCTGGGGGAATGTTATGTCCCCAGACCAAAAGGACGGACTCGGTTGGGACGTAGCCCGACCCCGAGCTGAGATGAATACTTGGCCCTGGGGGAATGTTACGTCCCCAGACCAAAAAGACGGACTCGGTGGGACGTAACCCGACCCCGAGCTGAGAGAAACCAAGTAACCTCGGCGGAACGAATCCAGCCCCGAGCCGAATAAACAAGTGGCCTCGCGGAACGAATCCAGCCCCGAGCCGAATAATCCAAGTGGCCTTGGCGGAACGAATCCAGCCCCGAGCCAGGTAATCAAGTGGTCTTGGCGGAACGAATCCAGCCCCGAGCCAGGTAATCCAAGTGGCCTGGCGCGGAACGAATCCAGCCCCGAGCCAGGTAATCCAAGTGGTCTCGGCGGAACGAAATCCAGCCCCGAGCCGAATAAACAAGTGGCCTCGGTGGTGGAACGAAATCCAGCCCCGAGCCGGGACGAAACATTCGTCAGACCAGACCGAGAAAAAAAAAACATCGATCGGCGGTACAGAGCAGGACCCGAGCCGGAAAGAAGACAAAATCGGTCTCGGCGGTACAAGAGCAGACCCGAGCCGGAAAGAAACATCGATCTCGGCGGTACAAGAGCAGACCCGAGCCGGAAAGAAACATCGGTCTCGGCGGTACAAAGCCAGACCCGAGCCGGAAAGAAACATCGCTCTCGGCGGTACAAAGGCAGACCCGAGCCGGAAAGAAACATCGATCTCGGCGGTACAAGAGCAGACCCGAGCCGGAAAGAAACATCGATCTCGGCGGTACAATAGCAGACCCGAGCCGCCGAAGGAAAGAAACATCGGTCTCGGCGGTACAAGAGAGCAGACCCGAGCCGGAAAGAAACATCGGTCTCGGGCGGTACAAGAGCAGACCCGAGCCGGAAAGAAACATCGATCTCGGCGGTACAAGAGCAGACCCGAGCCGGAAAGAAAGAAACATCGATCTCGGCGGTACAATAGCAGACCGAGCCGGAAAGAAACATCGGTCTCGGCGGTACAAGAACAGACCCGAGGCGGAAAGAAAAACATCGGTCTCGACGGTACAAGAGCAGACCCGAGCCGGAAAGAAACATCGATCTCGGCGGTACAAGAGCAGACCCGAGCCGAAAAGAAAAATCGGTATCGGCGGGGGTACAAGAGCAGACCCGAGCGGAAAGAAACATCGGTCTCGGCGGTACAAGAGCAGACCCGAGCCGGAAAGAAACATCGATCTCGGCGGTACAAGAGCAGACCCGAGCCGGAAAGAAACATCGATCTCGGCGGTACAATAGCAGACCCGAGCCGGAAAGAAACATCGGTCTCGGCGGGCGGTACAAGAGTAGACCGAGCCGGAAGAAACATCGGTCTCGGCGGTACAAGAGCAGACCCGAGCCAGAGAAATAAACATCGGTCTCGGCGGTACAAGAGCAGACCCGAGCCAGGAAGAAACATCGATCTCGGCGGTACAAGAGCAGACCCGAGTCGGAAAGAAACATCGGTCTCGCGGTACAAGAGCAGACCCGAGCCGGAAATAAACATCGGTCTCGGCGGTACAAGAGCAGACCCGAGTCGGAAAGAAACATCGGTCTCGGCGGTACAAGAGCAGACCCGAGTCGGGAAAGAAACATCGGTCTCGGCGGTACAAAGAGCAGACCCGAGGTCAGAAAGAAACATCGGTCTCGGCGGTACAAGAGCAGACCCGAGCCGGAAATAAACATCGGTCTCTCGGCGGTACAGAGCAGACCCGAGCCAGAAATAAACATCGGTCTCGGCGGTACAAGAGCAGACCCGAGCCAGAAGGAGGAAGAAACATCGATCTCGGCGGGTACAAGAGCAGACCCGAGTCGGAAAGAAACATCGGTCTCGGCGGTACAAGAGCAGACCCGAACCGGAAATAAACATCGATCTCGGCGGTTACAAGAGCAGGCCCGAGCCAGAAAGAAACATCGATAGTGAATTTGTTGGTTATGGGGGACCAAAAGCAAACTTAGCAAAAGAAAGATAAATGCACAATCAACAAGGAGATTTAACGTGGTTCGGCGGATCAGATCCGACCTACGTCCACGGGCACAGAACGGGTGATACTTTTATTACTGAGATATGCTTCTCTGATATCTCTTGTGTTTACAAGTGTGATGATAATGATATTCATGCTTCTCTCATGTTCTCTTTTTCTCTTGTCCTCCCTTTACACTCACTCTACCCTCCTATTTATAATGGTGAAGAAATCATATTCCTATTTTGTACAAGAATTTCCTAGTTGAAACAATTTCCTTTTCCCATAAGGATTCCTAGTCAAAACTATTCTCTTTTCCATAAGGATTCCTAATTTAAACTACATTCACTTCTTTTATCCTATTTGGACACTGACTCATCAGTTTTCCCATGAAAGTAGGATAACTTATCTTCTGGAAGCATATCCCGCCATATTCCCGGTCTTCATGAGATCGGTCACGATGGTCTTTTGAACTGAGAATGCTGAGTCGATCTGTAATGTCCGGTCTCCGATCTTTAAGTGGTGGGGTTAACGATCTTAAGTGCTCGGCCCCTGACTCATGTGGTCGGGTCGGTATTAATGATCCGGACCAATAAGGGAATTGCCCTTTTACCCCTGTCGTGCTGCTTAAATGACATAGTGCACCGGAAAACACCATCAAATCTGTCCCTAGTTCTCGGTTCCAACGAGTATACAAGTTGGTGCCGGGGGGAACTATAAAAAGATGGTGTGCTGATCGCCTTGCTGGTGGTCGCTCAGAAATCACAGAGAAAAACGCATTTGGCTGCAAATCTGGTCATTCCTGCCACCTTCATATGCTCAGTCAACGAGGATCTCGATATCTACCCGTGCGAGGAAAATATTTTGCCCTTATGCTGATGACGATCGACTCGGTGGGACGTAACCCGATCCCGAGCTGAGAAAAAACATTTGGCTCTGGGGAATTTACCTCCCCAGACCAATAGAGGGCCGACCATGTGGGAGA
>SKCR01035018.1:0-17332 GCA_019454045.1 Zanthoxylum bungeanum
TAAGGTTTTGGGCCCAATTGGATCCAATCCACTTGGCCTAAACCAAACTTGATAATCAAGCCCAATAGGCCCAATTACAACTTTAAATTCTAATTTCTAAAATTAGGCCCAATTAATTAAATCCAAAAATCCAATTTTCACATTTAATTACCAAAAGTGCATTATATGATTAATCAACTAAATCAACATTTCCAAAACACTAAATTAGTCCAATTAATCATACTTAATTCATTATTACATGTCAAACACACATAATGAAAAATCAAACCCATTTACATGCTTTCATGCTCTCGGCCAAGGAGGGATTTTGTGTCCGATTTGGTTTCGATCCAATCGAACCTACAATCGACATCAAATCACCATCCGATTTGACTTTATACACATCCAATGTCACAAAATCAAAAACACCAAGACATTAGGGCATTACACCAATTCGGCCAAGGTAAGATTTTGGGGATTTTTGTTCAACTCAAAATTCAATCAAATTGACTTCAAATTAACATCATCCTTTATCATTATAACTCATCCAATGAATTAAAATGAAAAAATTCCAAGAACTCCAATATGACTTTACATTCGGCCAACATCAATATTTTGGGGAAAATTATTCCAAATCAATTTTCAACAAATTGGTCCAACCAAAATGAATTTAAACATGTTATAAACATACTCAAACAAACAATTTATTCATATCATGCTCAAAACAAGTTTACCCAAATTTTAAGCCCTACATTTTTCATGCTTGCAACATTAGCTCTTGATGCCATTGTTGGTTTATTCTAAGGTCCCAAGATCAAATCAAGACATGAAATAATGCGTGAATACATCAACGGAGGTAGCGGAATACTCACATTGATCGGTTATGTCGATTTGAAGACGAATCAAGGCCAAAAACGTACTGCCCTTCACGCCAAACTGCTGGCAGTCCACTGCCCTGCAAAACAGAAATTTGAGTGAAGAAACGGAGCTCCTAGCTTCGTCGGATGGATCCCGTCTCATGGTCGAACCTCCCTACCACCTTCGCAAGACTCGTAGTGTGCTAGCACTTGCGGTTTTCACCATGAAAACCCAACCCTTGCTTCCCTATGTTCACGCCAAAAGGCTTCAAAAACCAGTAACATTTGTTCATTTGGGCGTGAGCTAGAAGAGAGAAATGAGAGAGTTGTAATTGTGTTAAGTTAAAAATTGATTTACCAAAAATCAATTTATATTTATGCCATAATATTTATTAAATTAATAATAAATTTATGACACAAAACATGCAATGGCTTAGAGTGTCAAACACTCAATTTCCATGCAATAACATTGAGTGCATTGTACACTATCAACATGCAATGCATTAGAATAAAATAATGCATAAAATGACATGTGTCATGTGGGCCCCACACGTTTCCAAATGAAAGTGGGCCCACGTGCACTCACGCGTTCAGGTTCGATATTTCCGAAATACCGAGCTTACGTCGCGACGTTAATTCAATCGAATTTAAATAAATAATTGCGCCTGGCGAAATTATTATTTACGTCGCTAACGAATTAATTCTAAATTAACTCGTTTGCCCGAATTAAAATCTAATTTTAATTCCGCGTCGAAATCTAATTTCATTTAATATATCGAATATATTAATTTATCGATCAATTCTAAATTAATCGTTCTCTCTCTTTAGACGACATTTTATCCCGGATAAAATATCTCCGTTATTAATCCTAGATTAATTTTCTCTCTCTTCTATTATAATCCCAGATTATTCAAGAGTGCGAGTTGTGCGTCATCGGTGGATTATCGGGAAGCGACCCATGAGATCCCCGGATAATCTGGCAGTAAATACGGTCGTCGGAGTATCCGAATCACGTACGTACCAAGTACTACGTTCTACCGATTTACGAGACAAGGTCGACTCCTAGCAAAGCACCAAGTCTACCTAATTCTCCGGACATATCCATTAAAGAATATTAAGATCTGTATCAAGCGTAGTATACTAATGTATTGTGCGTATCGGCCCAGTATCGGATAATCACGTGCTAGGGCTGGGGCTGGATAAGTGTCTGCCCCGTCCGAAACACATATCGGATGTCTGGTAACTAGTCTCTATAATCGGATATTCATGACCTGGTCATAATATCACGATTGGATGCGCATCACTTAAGAGCACTAATACCGTATCCTGCGTGACATCATCTCCATTATGACTGGAGTGACACTTCCGTCTTGACATCACATCCAATACACTACGATTCCTGATAAACCCAGAAGAGGTGAACACAGAACCAGTTAAGATCCCCCACCACCAAAACCAAAGTTTACCGATTGTCGTAAGTATTAGCGATGTAAGTCTCAGGTTAAGACTATACACACCTACCTTGATTTCGGCCTCCCATAGACACCTAGTCATAATACCAATGGGATTCCGAAGGGTCTATCCAGAGCGAAGCTGTTTCCCGTACCATCGGTGAAACACGACCTCCTATCGCACTTGCACAAGTATCCAATACTTATATATATGAGAACTATGCCGTTGTGCCCTCACAACGCGCACAAGTGCAATACTAGCCTATTCCGCATTATCGATGTCCAGTCTCGATAATACTACGGCTAGGGATATTTAATGATTAATCCTTCGTGGACTGATACTGTCTCATATCATCTCAATCCAGGAACTAATCATAGGGACCTCTCTTCATTTATATATCTATGGTGATCTAATCACAAATGATGAGAGTGCAATTTCCTTGTCACATAGTTAATTTGCTACAACAACACAATGATCTGTGCAAATAGTGACGCTATGGGTCATTTTGTCCAACAGAAGCAGTATAAGATTGGGTCGAGTCTTAGCTGCAATGAAAATGCACTTAGTATATGGTGGAGGCAATCTTAGACTTATGGGGATCATTTCAAAAGTCGTACAAGAATGAGGCAGTCACGTTTTGGGAATCATCCCAAAACCCTTGGCAGAAGAAAATCTTATTGAACCATCAAACGGAGATGAATTGATCGTGCCAGGTATGTCTGAACGATTGGTAGAAATGATTAACTGTGCTGATGCTTTTATTGTTTTGCCAGGTGGCTTGGGCACATTGGAGGAAATTTTTATTGTACTATCTTGGGCGAACCTAATAATACACCAGAAACCGCTTGGACTACTTAACATTGATGGATTTTATGATTTTCCTTTTGTGTTTCTTGATGATGCCCGAAGAAATGGGTTCATGTCAAAACCTATGAAAGAACTCCTCTTCATTGCCAGAACTGCTCGGGATCTAATTGATTAACTCTTAGCCTATGAACCACAAGTTGACCCTATCCTTTCAAAGATAAATTGGTCCGAGGACGATCATGGTAAGAGGCGTCGGATTAATCTGGATCTTAACCTTTAATTTTCTGTAGAATTTCAGCTAACCAGGTACTATCTTCTAAACTCTTCTTCTACTGTTTAAGACATTTGGGACAATGTCTCATTTAGGTTTGGGGGAGGGAATTAGTTGATTAGTACCTTGCTTTTAGTTGTGTGTTATTTTTATTTTTAGTCCAAAATTTTTCGAAAAATACAAAAAAAAATTGAAAAATATTCAAAAATTACAAATTTTTTTTTTTTTGTTTTTGTGTTTTTATTTTGACTAAAAAGGGTGAAATTGGTAAGAGATAGCTGAGTAAGGAGTTTCCACTCCTGAGACGTATCTCAAACCTATTTCGGAACAAGTTAATTTTTGTTTATTTCATTTTAAATTATTTAATTTGTAAATTCTCCATAAAACGGACTAAAATTGATCTTCATATGTTCAGTTAGCAGATATTATCAACATATATAATAACATACAGACATGAGCTAAAATTGAAAAGTTTGTAATATTCAGTGCTCTAGTTTAATTGGAGGAAGCTTCTCAAAAAGTGATGGAGTAAAAAAATAAAAAATAAAAAAATCTGAGATCCGAGTTATTAAGTTTGTAAGGGTGTTTTAACACCTAGTGCCCTAAAACCAACTGGTTTGGGAGTCACTGGCCCAAAGCTCGCTACATGGATCAAGGATGTTGTAAAAATATATATATATATCTGAAGTCTGAGTAATTAAGTCTGTAGGGGTGTCTTAACACCTGGTGCTCTAAAGCCAACTGGTTTGGATCAATGAAAAAAAATCAGAAAATTCAGAAAAATTATTCCTTTGCTGTAAAAAACTGTGAATTCTGATAAAACTTTAGGACAAAAATATTACTCTCTTATCAACTGCACTTGTGACTATTGTGGGCAAAAATGAGTTGATTAATATTTTGTCGGCTGTGCATATGGAGAATGGTAAATATAATCAGATAATTTACTTATTCAGTAATTTAGAAAGAAAGAAAACAACTAGTAACTTGGAGTAGAAGTTTCACCTGATTAGTCACTAACTTCTTTATTCTCTTTTCGCTTGTCTTTTTGCTTTTTTGTGCATTAGTTTCACTACATTTTTTACTTTTGTAAAACGTTTGTGGGTATCGTTGTTGTAAGCCCTCACGAGACTATAACTCATCCACTAGGGACACCTAGAGGTTTAAAGGCTTGTTGCATATGCTAAATGCAACCGTGATCCCTATGAAAGTGGCTTAGTTTAATTTTAATTGTTTCTTATATTTTATTTTGTTGTTTTGCTCGAGGACAAGGAAAATGTTAGCTTTGGGGGTGTGATGAGCGGAAAATATATAAATATTTACCGCCCATTTTACTTAATATTTTGTTTAGTTTCTCGGGTTTGATGAACGTTTTGATGTGTTTTAGTTTATTTTACAGATAAAATAATATTGGGAAACAATGAAATCATTTAGGACGAAATATGGGTCAAATAAGGGCAAAAATTGGACTTGACATATTAATTTTGGAGATTGGAAACTTGAAAGGGCGTTTTAAGAAGTGCAGTTTTGGAAATTCCAATTTTTTGCATCTGTCATATTTTGGGCATAACTTTTTATTGCGATATCGGATTGAGCTGATTCAAGTTCCAGGCTCGCGGCCCGGTTGGGAGTACGGAATAGCCCGCGGGGGACTAAACCGGAGAATAATGGAGTCGCCACCCAGTGTGAATTGGGAAAATGATTTAAGGCCGCACTCACCCCTCACAAGGGAAGACCTCAAACCGTTGGGTTCAGAATGGTCCCTTACTTATGTCACTTGTAATGAACGGATTTGTGCAATTTTAACCAAGTCTACGCAATATACATTTGCAAAAAGATAACCTATACCTAAATTCTTACATGGCTTAAATATAAGTTTACATGCTTTAAAAGTTACTTTTCATAACGGAAAACACATGATGTCACACAATAAGCATGTTGAATAAATACGACTTAAACATAATGTAAATTAAACTCCTATTGCGAAATAAAATAACTAAGTCATGCTAAAAAATAAAATAACCTTCTAACGGCCTAATAATGCATGAATACAAGTTTGGATGAATGGAATATGTGAATCTCTCAAGTGGTACGGGGTATTGTATCCCGAGTGCAAACCATAATACCGTCCATTCGGATTCAGCTACGGAATTTATGTCCGGATTCCATCCAATATACCACAAGAAAGAACATATATTCCATTCATCCGGAATCACATCATTTTCTAATTTACAATGTTCATGCGAAATAAAGTAAATCACATGCTTTCTAAATCACTAGTTCATGCGAGGAAAAATAAATTACATACTTTCTATGTCACTAGTTCATGCGAGGAAAATAAGTAACATGCTTTCTAAATCACTAATTCATGAGAGGAAAATACGTAACATGCTTTCTAAATCACTAATTCATGCGAGGAAAATATATAACATATGCCCTCAGGTCTAACCTTTTGTGTCGTCTCTTGGAACTGCGTTATACGGCCGTCGGAAGAGCTAACACTCTATGACTCCTCCGGTTCATTGGTTCGATGTTTTCCTCCGATGTTTTGCTGTTTTGTTCGCTGTTTCCACTTCGTTTCGCTGTGATTTCTGTTGTATTTTCTGGTCACTATTTTTTAGTAATTTATGGGACTATTTTGGCGTGTTTGGAGAGGTATTGGGCTGCTATTTGATGCGGTTTTAAAGCTAAGGACTGGACAGTTTATTGTGCAGTTTCGGGGTGTTTTCTGGACAGTTTTAAGGGGGTATTTATGCGGTAATTACTGGCAGTGCAGTGAGGGGTTTGGCGTGAACTGTAAGGGGCAGAATGAGGGCTGGGTGGCGTGTTTCAAGGTCTTTGCAGTGAGGTGGTTTGGACGTGAACTGCAAGGACAGAATGGCGTGTTTCACTGGTCAGTGTTTGCGTGAAATGATGGCTGGTCTGGAAGGCTATTTGCGTGCTAGGGGGTGCTGTGAAAGGGGCTGCAGTGGCATCAATTTCAGGGATAGAATGGAGGGCTATTTGCGTGTTAGGGTGTTGTGCAATGAAGGTCTTGATTGCGTGAGAGTGAGCTGTTTGTGGGGTGTCTTGATTGTGTGAGAGTGGGGTGTAGTTGAGAGCGTGAATTGGCTGGCAGTGTGTTATAGAATTAAAGTAGTGAGTGGAGTGATGGCTTGGTATGTGGCTTTGGCTGTTGTTGAGAGGCAGAGGTCGGATTTGTGGCAGGGAACCTGTGCATGAACAAAGGCGTAGGCGTGAAGGTGTAGGCGTGAATTGAAGCAGTGGCTGTGCGTGAACAAAGACAATGACGTGAAGGTGTAGGCGTGAAGCTTTGTGCATGAATAAGGGTTGAGGGGGTTTCCTAATCGATGTGGGACTAAAGGGAATGAAGGGATATTACGTGTTTGTTCGTGAAGTGTTGAAGGCAAAGGGTGAGTTATTTCCTAATCGATGTGGGATTGAGGGGCTGCTTGTGAGGGGCTGTTGGGCGTGAATAGAGGGGTTGTTTTAGGTGTGTTTTGGCGTTGACAAGGGGTTGGTTTACTGGCTGTGTTTGGGCGTGGATGAGGCTGCTGTGAAGGAGGTGTATTGGTGTGAGAGAGGGCTGCTTCTTCAAGGGGCAATTGGCGTGAACTTGAGAGAAGAAGGGTGTTTTTTGTGTTATGAAAGTGCTCTAATAGTGCTATGAAGATGCACTTCGGATGCTAGGGGATGGATGGAGAACTAAAGGCTCTTTAAATAGGCAAAGGGAGGTGCATTAATTGGGTAGGCAAGAGGGCATTAATTGGGTTGGCTTGCTTTGTTGAAAAATTGGAAAGATAGATAAGTTTGGTCATGGGCGTGGGGCTATGTTTAAATGGTGTAGGGTTGGCCTAATTAAATGGTGATGGGAGGCTATTTAATGGCTTGGAAAGGCTTGTTGAAAATTGAGGCTAAGGTGAAATTGGGGTCAAAGGTGTTGTTTTGGTTTTTGACTTGTTGAAAATGAAAGTGTGGCATGTGAAGGATTATTAAATTGGTGGGTGTTTCTTGGTGTTGGGCGTGAGGTGGCTTGAAGAGAGAGAATAGGTGGCTAGGTTTTGTTTAATAGATGAGATGCATGTATGGTAAAGTTTTGGATCATTTAATGGGTTTTTGCTTGTAGTGTTTTGGAAAGTGGGGGAATGATAAGGCTTTGTTGAAATGGGTTCACGTGGGGGCTTGGTGTTTGTGAGGAGTGAGAAAGGTTTTGTTGAATTTGTGATGAAAAGGAAGGTGTGGGTAGTGGCGTGTGGGACATATTTGTTAAATGGTGTGGGTTTTACTTAATTAAATGGTTTGGAAAATGAAGGGTAGGGTAGATGAGTGGAATTTTGTTGCATGGCTATGCATGGGAGATGTTTCACGTGAGGCTTATGGTTTGTGCATGGCTGGAAGTTGAAGGGGCACATGCATGAAAAGCTAAGGAGGGAGGATAGGCGTGAGAAAGAACGAGGATATGGTTTTGGGCGGAGGATGATTTTGAGAAGGAGGTCCAACGAGCAAACCCGAAGCTAAACAAGCGAATTAAATTCAACAAGATACCAATTCTTGACTATTCCTTTCCGACGACCGTTTTCCGTGACTTCCACGACTTAAAAGGTAGTGCCTCCACACGAGGCTCATCATCAAGACTTACATGCAAAAATGCAGTGCCTATAGTCGCCCCCACTTTGATGGGATCTGTGCAGTTGGTGACAATGACAGTCCTATCAAAGTTCGTGCAATGCATTTTTACTTACCTGGCTTGCCAGCTGCCACCTGACTTGCCTGTTGTGCAGAATTAAGTTAATAATGCCGTACATGGCGTGCTAAACATCGTACCTGAGGTGTCGCAATTGCGTCTCCGTACGTAGAGTGCCGCAACGGTGATGATTTTCCATTTTTCAACCGTGCTCCATTTTTTGAGTTCCATTTTCGGCATATGCTGTGGGTGCTCCATTTTGGAGCACCATTTTCGGCAGCTAATGTGGTAGCGGTCCATTTCTGAACCGTGCTGTGTGAGAATGTGGCTCATTTTGAACCGTTATTTGATGAGAGGTGGCTCATTTTTGAACCGTTACTTGATGAGATGGTCTTTGCCGCCACAAACCTGCAAATACAAAGCAAAAATTACATGTATATGATATATCGTTCGGAGTGCCATTTTCGGCATCTGTTGTGTGTGCTCCATTTTGGAGCGCCACTTTCGGCATCTGATGAGTGTGCCCCATTTTAGAGCGCCATTTTCGGCATCTGATGTGTGTGCCCCATTTTGGAGCGCCATTTTCGACATCTGATGTGTCTACCCTATTTTGGAGCGCCATTTTCGGCATCTGATGTGTGTGCCCCATTTTGGAGCGCCATTTTCGGCATCTGATGTGTGTGCCCCATTTTGGAGCGCCATTTTCGGCATCTGATGAGTGTGCCCCATTTTGAAGCGCCATTTCCGGCATCTGTTTTATGTGCCCCATTTTGGAATGCCATTTTCGACATCTGATGAGTGTGCCCCATTTTGGAGTGCCATTTTCGGCATCTGATGTGTGTGCCCCATTTTGGAGCGCCATTTTCGGCATATAATGTTGTAGTGGTCCATTTTTGAACCATGCTGATGAGAGAGTGGTCTATTTGCGAACAATTGTTGATATGAGAGTGGTCCATTTGCGAACCATTATTGATGCTCATGTGGGCCTCGCC
This sequence comes from Zanthoxylum bungeanum, assembly GCA_019454045.1. Lineage (NCBI taxonomy): Eukaryota > Viridiplantae > Streptophyta > Magnoliopsida > Sapindales > Rutaceae > Zanthoxylum > Zanthoxylum bungeanum. Next base: position 9,040 of record SKCR01035018.1, read on the forward strand.
CCCAGAGTGCCATACCCGGCAAGGCTGATGTTGATGGTGTGGGCCTCGCCCCTGGAATGCCATTCCCGGTGAAACTGATAATAATGGTGTGGGCCTTCCCCCAGAATGTCATATTGCCTCTCATGAGAGAATCTTGATAGCTGGACATACTTTTTCCCTCAATGAATGCTTTACGTCGAAACCTGAGAACCTTGAAAGTACTCGATACAACTCAAATCCGACCGTCTGAGTGAATGATCTGAGCTAGACTCCAAGTGTGTGTGTGCCAGGGCTCTTTCGCAGCTTAGTCCTTAAGTAAGCCAACTCGATGATTTCATCTCGGAGAATCGGACCAGCGGGTCTAACCAACCTAGATGTCTGGATCACACTCTGTGATTACTTCGTCATACTCAACATGATATGGTCTTCTTCTTTTTCTTTTCTTTATTTTCATTTTGAACTTTTTTTTGACACACCTACCCTTTAAGGTAGCATTTCTCCTTATGGTGGTCCTAATACTCGCCCATAGGTAGCTTCACGCTTATCGGTTATAGGTGGTCTATTTTTTTTTTATCGGAGAGACTTTTTCTTTGTTTCCAACCATATCATATATCGTAGCATCAGTAAACAAGGGTGGACATCCAGGCAAACGGTCATTCACTGATCCACTATCTCTTCAACTAGTCCTCTTGCCAACCACTCAGGCTTCTACTGCTGAGATCCTGTAATCAAGTGCTTATGAGTCTAACTGAGATCAATCCATTCGGAATACCGGATGAGAGCACGTCTCGCACTTATCGTTTCTAGGGTTTCTTCCCTACAACATACAATGTCATCATCGGACATATGTCTAGCCACCAAAGATTTCTCCTTTATCTGACATTCCTCTTTTCAATTGCTGGTAATTTGGGGCTTCACCCCAGGGGTTCATTTCTGAATATTGTCGGTATTATTTTATATGCTTTCAACTTGCTTGTATTCTGCCGCTTTCTCTTTCCTTCTTTGAGACCTGCGAACACAAACAAAACAATAGAATGAAAACATATGCGTGTGATGTGTAAGTATGCAAGTGTAGAGGTACTCCATTTTCGTGATGGGTTGGATCCTCATTGTGCTCCTTGGCGCCATATGTCTCTGGTCGCCCCCTGCTGGTTCTCTTTTATTTGAAATCTGCAAATACAAAACAAAAAACAAGGGATGCAAGTTACGTGTATGCATGTATGCATGGATGAATTTCCTATCCCGTTGGGTCAGGTCTGCTGCCAATTCTCTTGGTGACTGCTCGATGAACTCATTCCCTTCTAAATCTGACAGTCTCACTGCCCTATTTCCTATTACCTTCTGAATGGTTATCCTATCTTTTCTTCTTGCTTCTTCCAAGGATTCTCCATGTTCCAAGTATTGCTGAATATCATAGTACCACTTATTGAGGTAGTAGACTGCATGCTCCACCCGCATCTCATCCGCTTGTACCATCATCGCCCCCAGCGCTTCAGGTTCAATTGACAAATATAGTACCAAGGGTTTTCCCAGTCTTAGAGGTTTCAAGATAGGAGGTTTCACCAAATTTTCACTGATCTTGTCGAAGGCTTCCTAGCATTGCTCATTCTATTTTACTGGCTTGTCTTCCTCAACTTGGTGATGAACCGACTGATGTATTGAATTTTCCCAAGGAATACTCCAACTTCTTTTTCTTAACCCAATGGATTTCTATGATGGCTTTTAAGACACAAAGGGTTAACATGATGCTTGTATGCATGAGATGCATGAGATGCGTGCAATGTATGAGATATATAAGTCGGCCCATTATCATTTTAAAGTATTCAATCATAATATCGTTGGGTGCAAACTTGTCCCAGTTGAAAAGGCCCAACAAGTTTATACTTTTGCGATAACATGGCTAAACAACTTCAAATGATAAGTGGCCCAAACCAAAACGGCCGATCTTCATTTTAGAAGCTTTTGGCTCAATTGTCAAAGGACGCGAACTTGTCCTAGCTTAAATGGCCAAACAAGTTCATATCTCTTGACAAGAGGTCCAACATAATCCAAATGAGGATGATCCCAAACACAAACAAAAAGAAATAACTTCTATTGGTCATACAACTAAGGTTCAGATGTAGGTTTCAGGAGTGTAAACAATGGCTCTCGCTGACGAAGGATTGCCCAGAACTAGGACTCCCCACTCAAGGGTTCAAACGACCAAGTGAGCGCACATTTTTTATACCTTAAGGTACGTGCCAACGAGTTACGGTGTGTGACTGACTGTCAAATGGATTTCCCGTTGTAGATTCCCCAGGGGGAGGGTGGGGCGAGGCTCTCTTAAATACCCAAGCCCTTTAGGCTTTTATCGCTTGGTGTGAGGAATAAACAATGAGTTCTCCAAATTAGTCCTTCACAGGAGGCTACAAGTAGATGACTATCTAGGTGCCTTCACAGCTTTTCCTTATAGAATGGTAGTGAGTGAAGGAAGACGCCAAACCATCACTTAGCCTTAAGAATGCCTTTGATTAAACCCCTTTCAACTCACTGTAGACATGGTTAATTAAAGCACAAATCACAAACATTACAAGACACTATTTCGGGCCCGATTCTCTATCCCCAGTGGAGTCGCTAGACTGTAGGACACAGAAATCGGTGATGCTGTTCCAGGCTCGCGGCCCGATTGGGAGTACGGAATAGCCCGTAGGGGACTAAACCGGAGAATAATGGAGTCGCCACCCAGTGTGAACTGGGAAAATGATTTAAGGCCGCACTCACCCCTCGCAAAGGGAAGACCTCAAACCGTTGGGTTCAGAATGGTCCCTTACTTATGTCTCTTGTAATGAACGGATTTGTGCAATTTTAACCAAGTCTACTCAACATACATTTGCAAAAAGATAACCTACACCTAAATTCGTACACGGCTTAAACCTAAGTTTACATGCTTTAAAAGTTATTTTTCATAACGGAAAACACATGATGTCACACAATAAGCATGTTGAATAAATACGACTTAAACATAATGTAAATTAAACTCCTATTGCGAAAGAAAATAACTAAGTCATGCTAAAAAAGAAAATAACCTTCTAACGGCCTAATCATGCTTGAATACAAGTTTAGATGAAATGGAATATATGAATCTCTCAAGTGGTACGGGGCATTGTATCCCGAGTGCAAACCATAATACCGTCCATTCGGATTCGGTTACGGAATTTATGTCCAGGTTTCCATCAAATATACAACAAGAAAGAACACATATTCCATTCACCCGGAATCACATCATATACTAATTTACAATGTTCATACGAAATAAAGTAAATCACATGCTTTCTAAATCACTAGTTTGCGAGGAAAAATAAATTACATACTTTCTAAGTCACTAGTTCATGCGAGGAAAATAAGTAACATGCTTTCTAAATCACTAATTCATGCGAGGAAAATAAGTAACATGCTTTCTAAATCACTAATTCATGCGAGGAAAATATATAACATATGCCCTCAGGTCTAACCTTTTGTGTCGTCTCTTGGAAGTGCGTTATACGACCGTCGGAAGAGCTAACACTCTGTGACTCCTTCGGTTCGCTGGTTCGATGTTTTCCTCCGATGTTTTGCTGTTTTGTTCGCTGTTTCCACTTCGTTTCATTGTGATTTCCGTTGTATTTTCTGGTCACTGTTTTTTGGTAATTTAGGGGAATATTTTGGCGTGTTTGGAAAGGTATTGGGCTGCGGTTTTATGTGGTTTTAAAGCTAAGGACTGGGCAGTTTGTTGTGCAGTTTCGGGAACCTGTGCGTGAACAAAGGCGTAGGCGTGAAGGTGTAGGCGTGAATTGAAGCAGTGGCTGTGCGTGAACAAAGACAATGACGTGAAGGTGTAGGCGTGAAGCTTTGTGCATGAATAAGGGTTGAGGGGGTTTCCTAATCGATGTGGGACTAAAGGGAATGAAGGGATATTAGGTGTTTGTTCGTGAAGTGTTGAAGGCAAAAGGTGAGTTATTTCCTAATCGATGTGGCATTGATGGGCTGCTTGTGAGGGGCTGTTGGGCGTGAATAGAGGGGCTGTTTTAGGTGTGTTTTGGCGTGGACAAGGGGTTGGTTTACTGGCTGTGTTTGGGTGTGGATGAGGCTGCTGTGAAGGAGGTGTATTGGCGTGAGAGAGGGCTGCTTCTTCAAGGGGCAGTTGGCGTGAACTGGAGAGAAGAAGGGTGTCTTTTGTGTTATGAAAGTGCTATAATAGTGCTATGAAGATGCTCTTCGGATGCTAGAGGACGAATGGAGAACTAAGGGCTCTTTAAATAGGCAAAGGGAGGTGCATTAATTGGGTAGGCAAGAGGGCATTAATTGGGTTGGCTTGCTTTGTTGAAAAATTGGAAAGGGAGATAAGTTTTGTCATGGGCGTGGGCTATGTTTAAATGGTGTAGGGTTGGCCTAATTAAATGGTGATGGGAGGCTATTTAATGGCTTGGAAAGGCTTGTTGAAAATTGAGGCTAAGGTGAAATTGGGGTCAAAGGTGTTGTTTGGTTTTTGACTTGTTGAAAATGAAAGTGTGGCATGTGAAGGATTATTAAATTGGTGGGTGTTTCTTGGTGTTGGCGTGAGGTGGCTTGAAGAGAGAGAATAGGTGGCTAGGTTTTGTTTAATAGATGAGATGCATGTATGGTAAAGTTTTGGATCATTTAATGGGTTTTGGCTTGTAGTGTTTTGGAAAGTGGGGGAATGATAAGGCTTTGTTGAAATGGGTTCACGTGGGGGCTTGGTGTTTGTGAGGAGTGAGAAAGGTTTTGTTGAATTTGTGATGAAAAGGAAGGTGTGGGTAGTGGCGTGTGGGACATAATGGTTAAATGGTGTGGGGTTTACTTAATTAAATGGTTTGGAAAATGAAGGGTAGGGTAGATGAGTGGAATTTTGTTGCATGGCTTTGCATGGGAGATGGTTCACGTGAGGCTTAGGGTTTGTGCATGGCTGGAAGTTGAAGGGGCACATGCATGAAAAGCTAGGGAGGGAGGATAGGCGTGAGAAAGAGTGAGGATAGGGTTTTGGGCGGAGGTCCAACGAGCAAACCCGAAGCTAAACAAGCGAATTAAATTCAACAAGATATAAATTCTTGACTATTCCTTTCCGACGACCGTTTTCCGTGACTTCCACGACTTAAAAGGTAGTGCCTCCGCACGAGGCCTATCATCGGGACTTACATGCAAAAATGCAGTGCCTACAAAAGGTTTACTTATTAAGTCTTAAGCTTAATGCGTCTTGTTAATTGGCCAGTAATAAGATTGATGTGGTAAATCTAAAATAAACTTGACAAAGGAATTTTAGGTTTCAGCCTTAAACTTAATAGCCCACGATCTTCCTTGAGGATAGATAACCCTTTAATAGATTTCCTTACATGATAGACGTATACCTGTCGGGCGGGGGTAGCCATAATTGGAACTTAAACTTAATGAATCCAGATAATTTGGTTGACATAGACATATGGTTCAATTGGGTTAAACTGGGTATTTGCGTCTGACCATCGACAGAGGCTTTTGCATAATTTAATGTTCCAGGTTAGTAAACCGATTTATTACACAAAAATAATATAACCACTTCATCTTTAAAATGATATTGGAAGAAATCACAACCCTAGATAGTTTTTAATATTGAATTTTCTAAAACCTACATTCGAGCAATTTTATTTACTTGTTTTTAAATTCAAAACCTTTATCATTCAAATCAATCAATCAACCTGTTAGATACTAGTAATCATTTGACCTCATAAAATTAATAGATTAGGTATTAAGTCCTCGTGGGATCGATACTTTTTATAATACTTGAACGATACGTGCGCTAGCGTTATACGCGTGTGTAAGCACCGATCAATATTCCTCTTAGGAAAACCGCGTGGCGAGCAACAATTACATTGTTCTCTTGTGAGTTGTATAAGTACTATACTTTGGTTTCCCTAGGATAACCTACAATTAGGCACTTATCCAATTTTGGTTCTAGTTTGGTATCATCCAAACATATGCCTAGCATACCCAAATATTCAGGAATGAGAAAACCCAGTTTCTTTCGTGTTCATATCCAATATGAAGTCTGTCAAACAGATTTTATGGAACCTTATTCAAAATAAGTTTTGCACTGTTTATGCATATCTGTTGAAGGAAATGGTAGCTCAGAGCGACTCATGATTAACCTTATCATGTCCAACAAAATTTGGTTTCTCCGTTCGGACACACCGTCAAACTGACGTGTTCCGGGAGGAGTCCTCATCGAAAGAATATTATACTCTTTCAAGTATATGAGAAACTTATTGCTTAAGTATTTTCATCATGGTCTTGTAGAGTTTCAATCAAGTCCCAAGGATCACAAACATGCATAAAAACGAGTTGAATACACAAAGGAGTAAGGCGGAATTCGTACTCACATTGATGGGTTTTGATGAAATGAAGAATACAAGCCTTCAAGCTCCCTCCATAAGCTCGGCAATAGCTTCCTCATGCAGTGGACTGCTCGGTTGGTGACAGGTTTGCCTCCTCCATGTTCGGCCATTAAAGACTCCATTGAAGCTTCAAGCTTCAAGCTTTCCAAGCTCACAAATTCGTTTCCTTATCACCATAATATAACCCATGTGTGTGCTAGCACTACTCTTCTTCAATTTGCTTCTCAAAATTTCGATCAAAACCAGAAAATTTTTGAAGAAATCGGCTTGAAGCCGTGAAGGAGAGGAAGATGAAAAGAGAGGGAAAAGGAGAAGACCGTGAGTGGTGAGTGAGAGAGAGAAAATGATTTTTGGTTTATATATTTATTTTATTTTCCAAAAACAAAAACAAATATATAAATCATTTTTCATATATCAAAAGTTAAAAAGCAAAAGTCTATTAATGCTTTTCAACATTTCTACTTTTACTTTAAGTCACATCAACATCACTTTAATAAAGTGACATGTTGTCAAGTCACATCACTCAAAGTGACAATTGATTTGACGCATGATGTGACTAACGATTTGACGCTTGATGTGACTTGCGTGCCGCGTTCGAATTCGAAATGCGAATGTGCTCGCAATCACTCTCGGCTCGGGTTTCGCTAATTCCAAATTAACGAATTTTCCGTCGCGTCGTAATTAAATGATTACGCCTAGCGAAATCACTATTCACGTCGCTAACGAATTAATTCTAAATTAATTCGTTCGCCCGAACTAAAATCTAATTTTAATTCCGCGTCGAATCCAATTTCTTATAATATATCGAATATATTATTTTATCGATTAATTCCAAATTAATCGTTCTCTCTCTTTAATTAATATTTTATCCCAGATAAAATTCTCCGCAATTAATCCCATATTAGTTTTCTCTCTCTTCTAATTAATCCAGATTAATTAAAGTGCGAGTTATACATCATCGGTGAATCTTCAGAAGCGACCCATGAGATCTCTGGATATGTTGGCAGTAAATACGGTCGTCGGATTATCCGAACACGTAAGCACCTCGTGCCACGTTTATACCGATTTACAAGACAAGGTTGGCTTCTAGCAAAGCGCCATGCCTACCCAATTCTCCAGAAATATTACAGGAATATATAGATCTGTATCAAGCGTAGTAATACCGTAGTATTGTGTATATCGGCCCAGTATCGGATAGTCACGTGCTAGGCCTGGGGCTGGATTTGTGTCTGCCCCGTACGAAGCACATGTCGGATGTCTGGTAACTAGTCTCTATAATCGGATATACATGACCTTGTCATAATATCCCGATGGCCGCGCAGCACATTAAGAGCACTAATACCGTATCCTGCGTGACATCTGTTGGTTTATTTCTAAGGTCCCAAGATCAAATCAAGACTGAAATTATGTGTGAACACATCAACGGAGGTAGCGGATAACTCACATTGATCGGTAGAGTCGATTTGGAGACGATTCAAGCCCAAAACGCACTGCCTTGGTAAGCTTACTGCAACCAGTCCATGCTCACTGCAAAACAGAAATTTGAGTGAAGAAATGGAGCCCTAGCTTCGTTGGATGGATCCCGGCTCATGGTCGAACCTCCCTACCACCTTCGCAAGACTCGTAGTGTGCTAGCACTTGCGGTTTTTCACCATGAAAACCCAACTCTTGGCTTCCCTTGCTCACGGTTTGGGTGAAGAACAAACAGTGAGCAGTTTGCCCCATTTGGGCGTGAGAGAAGAGAGCAATTTGAGAGAGAAAAATGTGTATTAAGTTGTCAAATGATTTACCAAAAAATCAATTTATATTTATGCCATAATTTTCATTAAATTAATAATAAAATTATGACACAAACATGCAATGGCTTAGAGTGTCAAACACTCAAACTCCATGCAATAACATTGAGTGCATTG